>OZ018331.1:36983249-37045416 GCA_963969495.1 Ceratothoa steindachneri | reverse complement strand
TGAAGCTGAAGGAGATTTTATTGAATAACCTTTTAATATATGTATGTAAAAACATGTATACCAATTTATAAGGAAATGTTTTTTATTGAATATTTTTTTGTTTTTTTCGCCTTACCATTGCGAATCAAATGAATACAGGTAGTTCTGTGGTATCTGACCCTCCCAAAAAATTATATTAAAAAATAAGACAATTGGGAAAGTAGAGGCGGCAAAAGAAATGGTAAGCTCAGAACAAACTAAAGTATGATTCTGAGTGTACACAACATAGATTTGGGTCACCTCAGAAAGACCCCCCCCCCTCCCCGCTGGGCATTATTAAACATAGATATCAATCCCTCCTGTCTACAAGGAGAGAACGATGTCTGCTTTATAAGCGATCGAAGAAATTGGGCCACAGGATACAACTATGTCAACTTCAAGACAGGAGTTTCATTCTTCTACCAGCTTATGACTGCCCAACCGGGGGATTCCACGCACACGAGACCACTGACACAACTAATCTCTTTGCCTTTCTTTTATTAGCCTCCTAATTCGCCAGTGTAATCATCGGGCCGAAATAAGAACACTTCCACCCTCTCAAGTTCCCTCGGAAAGCGGGCGCTACACTGAGAGACGGGGTAACTGGAGACCGGGGAGTTTTCTAAATCGGGTAAAGATCAAGGTGACACACGTACAACTTTAGAGGTCAGTACACACGGCGATAATACAAACCCGGACTGGTATCCACCTGTAAACTAACCAAATCGCCCCGGGAGTACTCGCCTATAACCCCCGACGCCTCTAACAAAGGATAACTGAATCAATAAAAAGAAGAAACGTTTCAATAAATGTAACATTCTCGAACATATTCCTCATTCACAAATCATTAAGGCTGAAAGAGGGGGCTTTCAAGGTTAACAACACTGATTTTTAGGGGTGGGGAGGGGTGGCTGGCAAATAATTACAATACTTTTGATTCAAAAACTGTTACCTCCTTTACTTATAAGAGCAATTTGTCTGATTCGTGCTGGAATCCTTAGCAGTTAAACAGCGAGCTCAATTTTTGCTTTCAATGTCGCCGATGCCGGAAATTCGAGGCGCAGCACTGAATAAGCGGAGAAGGAGCTAACCTTGGCCTAAATACTTAACGTATGCACACTTACTTACACAATGCGTCATAACACACACACACACTATATATATATATATATATATATATATATATATATATATATATATATATATATATATATTGGCCGCTGCTATAGCGTATGGCAGCCACCCAGCCATCTACTATGCTTAGATAATGCGCCTCAACCTCGTTTAACTGTGAGAAGCGGAGTTTCGAATGGTTTATGTCTATTCTCCCCCCCCCCCTCTGACGGGCAAATAACGCCCCAAGAAGTTTCCAGTCTCTAACGCACGAGTTTGCCATGTAGGGTTGTGCCACGTTCTTCGAGGTCGTCGTCTGGATTTCTTTATCAATAAACGTCCACAGTTTAGGATTTATGGGGTTCATTTTTATGTCCATTCATGTAGCAATGTGCCCCCTGCCCAATTCTAATTAATTATTCTATTTAATCTATCCGTCACTCGGGTTTGGCTTCTTAGCCAAGCATGTATTCAATGCCCCCCGCTCCTTAATCGTTCCAAACATGTATCGTTTTAGATTTAACTTGTCCGTAGTCTATGCGGGCTAACCTACATAAATACATGACGACATATGTTAGGAATGACCCACATGTATCATAAAAAAAATAGTTGGATAAGAACACAAACTCGAAAGATGGATATATCAATAAATGAGAAGTTCCGAAATGGAAATCAAACGTTAAAGGCAGAATTTCACCTTTTTGGGGGATAGCATAATAAAGAATCAAAACAATAACAAAAGGGAATATCCATTCCCACCCCCTCCCTTTTAACCCAATTGGGGGGGGGGATAAGAAAGAATAAAAACAATAATAAAAAGGAATATCCCCCCCCTCCCTTTTAACTCGATTGGGGGCTATGAAAGACAATCAAAACAATAACAACAAAAAGGAATATCTACTGCAACACCCTCCCTTTTAACCTCACCCGATGGGGGGGAAGGGATAAGAAAGAATCAAAACAATACAAAAAGGACTACCCAGTCCCCTTTCTTTTAGCACAACAGGAGGGGGGGATAAGCAAGATTAAAAACAAGCAAGAAGCGATACCATCATTAGTGCCCTCACGTGGCACCCAATCGACGAGGGCAAGATAAGAAACAAATAAACCATACCCTCTCCTCATACTTGAGGAGGGGGGGAAGCGGGGTGAGGGAAGAAAACAATAACAAGAAATACCCCCCCCAAGAGGGTGGCGTGCGTGATTAGCGCCCCGACGATATCGGAGGCGTCCCAATTAAAACAACCTCGACCACAGACCGACATCCATCAATCACGAGCCCAATTCGAGGTCCTCGCGCGTTCGTGTGTGCACACGCACTCACGCATGTATGTATGTATGTATGTATATATATATATATATATATATATATATATATATATATATGTGTGTGTGTGTGTGTGTGTGTGTGTGGTAAGGCCCTCCGCGTCTCTCAACTGCGACACCGGCGCCATTGATGCCACATACCTGCCGTACAGGAAAAAAAGAAGGGTCGAATGGCAGTCGCGTTTATCAGCGAAAAGGTTAGTTGGGTAATCCCACCAAGGCACGTTGGGGAGAAGGGGGGATCCAGAAGGACGAATTGTGAAAGCGATTGAAATGCCCAATAACCCCATAACCGCTAACCCCACAAGCCTACGGATAAGACACCTTCTCCCCCCTGAGTAGTAAAAAGGAATATTTGCGGCGCTTAGAACCTGTAGGCCACGCGACTCTCCAAAAAGTATCCCCAAACGAATCGGCAAAACCCCTCTTGAAAACCCTACACATAAAACGAAAGGGGGGAAGTGGAAATAGCTAAATTCAATCACCTTTTAAATCTTTCAACCCCCTCCCCCGTTCTGACCCCAAACACCGTCAAAATCCCCCATCTCTTCCCCCGCAAAACGACCCATTCTGCCTCTTATTTATTGGCCATTTCTCGACTTTAATGGTAAGAAAGGTGACAGGAAACGGAAAACACAAACAAAGGAAACTTCCCGACGAGCGACAGACGCACATTAACGCGATTTCCAGGCAAGCCCCCTCCCCCGATACTTAAGGGCATAGTGATGTGTGATAAGAGGAATTGCAATCTTTACCCTTGACCCGGGTATCCCTCCTTGCTTCACCATCCTTAATCAATTCAGTATCTTTTGGAACTAACGGGGCCCCAACAATATTGGGCAGTGACACAAGAGAAACAGATACACCCCCTCGCCCCAAGTTAGGAATCTGAACATTACAGGAAATGCATCTGTTCCTGGTTCAAAAAACGCCTTACCGGCCCCAGCATTCAAGGATGCGATAGGTCTAGTGACTATTCTTCCCTTGCATGATTGATGTTCTTCCTATCCGAAGTTTCCTTTAGTTTTGTATCATTCCATGCATTCGGGGTGAACGTGGCCTGGTTGATCATAACCCCCCCCCCCTTGCCCCAATACCCAAACAGGATTTCCATCTTAAAGCGTCTCAGCTACTCGAAACCACAAGTGCACCCTGTGGCTCAGTGGCTTAAATCGCGGATCCGTATTAAGCTCTCTATATTCAGTCGCATCTACCATGTAAACTACACCAACGATTCCAGTTCAATTCTTTGGTAATCGCATCAAATATACTCAGGGTTGGCCCACCCGCCCTTAAATTTTGAACAAAAAAACCCAACCCGGATTTTATTCTGAGTTTTTTAAAATCTCGGATTTTTTGTCAAAAAACAAACGCTACAAGCACTAGAATAACGTAGAAAAAATAGCTATCTATATTTTTATATTAATAATTAATTAGTTTAATAATTATATTAAGGTAAGAACAGATCAAGAATTGTGGGTACCCATGATAGCCATAATCTATAGAAGGAGAGATGAATTAGGAGTCAGTATCAGAAAAATAATCTTAATTTGATACAAATTTGTTGAAATTATAAACAAATATGCATTTTTTTCTAAAATAATGATAAGTAGAGTTCATTTCTTGAAAAAAACCGTGTCATTTTAAAATTTTTGAAAAAACAACAACAAAAAACCCGGGTTTTTTGATTTGCCAACCCTGAATATACTGAAATCAGAGATGTTATTGAATTCCAAGAGAGCGAAAGGAAAATAGGTTTTATTTTAGGGAAGAAGCCATGAAAAGGGAATACATCTGTTTCCTTCACTTTCCTTCGTCCGCTCCACAACTTTGAGGCTCTCCAGTGCTGGTGGCCACAGGTAGCTGAACTCATCGCCTGGGTTTCCTCTGGACGACATCAGGAAAGCGGATCCGTAGATCCTGACGATTAGGCAACCCTGAAGCAAGAGCACTTGACCTCTGTTCTCCCTTCGACGGCTTGGGAAGTTAGCGCAGAGAGCTTTTGATCTTACAGCCTATGTTGTTGTTCCCCGTCAACGTTATCGTGATTAGGTGGTGGCGCCTTTTCTGTGAGAATGTCCTGAGGGACCAGATTAGAGTGGAGTGAGGATGTTGCATGCTGTGGGAATTATATAGCACCCGGTGCTGGCGGTCCATACAACAGGAAATGGAAGATCAATTGCAACTCAACCTCACGTGTAATACATCAAACTGGGATGGTCCTATTCCAGGATTGCATCCAGCTGGTCGTGACATAACCACATGAAAATGACGCGACCACTCTACATACATTTACACGGGCTTGTGCCTTGTAGAGGGCGCGGCAGTGCCACTGACCCCAGTAGAAGAAAAAACACGGAATACAACAGCATTTAAAGCATCGCAAAAGCTGGAAAAACAATAAATCCTTTCAAATCCCGAAGTTCATCGACGCAATTGAACGAACTTTTCGACACCGAGATTTTAGCTACTAACTCGCATTTGACAATTATTATTTAACCTTTATTTTTATTTAACACGATGACTGCGAAGGCTTGCAGAGCTGAGAGTAAGTTATACAGGCATTATATGTTATGAACAGCGCCCTTATGTGTTAATGCTTAGTGAAATTAAAAACAAACAAACTGGAAATGATAAATTATTTGAGACTACCAGTGTACCATATATGACCAACTTGTTGTCAACATGTTGAAGGAGATGGGTTTTATCTGGTGTGTACCATCAAGGAAGCAGCCAAAATTAAAATTACTGCCGATAATTATTAAGATCTTTAACTATTATATACAAAATACGATAACATGAGAAACCAACAAACCAATAGGTCACACAAAACAAAAAAAAACCCAAAAGAGAGGCATACTCAGGCAACGGAAACGGGGCCGAGCATATAACCCCCTTCCCATATACAATGGAGGAACCCTCCAAGAAAGAAATGAAGGGGCGAGGTTGCGTGCTCAGTGGCCTGCAATTAGGTACAACAAAAACGACGCGCAAGAGCACATATTTCATAGAAATAAGGAACCCCTCAAATTAAAAAAAAAAAAAAAAATCTCGGGAAAATCTGAAATTCCCAAACATTACAGGGAAATAAATTGATAGCCACATTTTTCTAAATTCTTTAAAAATGGATCCTTTTAAAATTTACTTAATTTTTTGAGAAGAGGTTTTTAAGGAAAGTGTCATATTATTTTTATATATATATATATAATGTTTAACAGAAATCCCAAGGCGAGGAAAACATTAAATTTAGGCTCTCTAGATGCAATCCTCATCGATATATATATATATATATATATATATATATATATATATATATATATATATATATATGCGTGTGTGTGTGTGTGTTTCTAAACAGAAATACCCTTTAAATTAAATAACACTAAGGGACTTAAATTATATATCATACTTTAATGGTCAAATTAAAAAAGTATGGCTCTATTTTGCTCTCTCTCTGCTAGTCGGTTATGCCTCTTTAAATTAAAATCTCGCGCCATTTTTTTCGCGCATGTATAGACCCAATAACGTGTGAAAGATGGCGCTAAACGCTAAAAAAAAAGAAAAACATTTTTTTAATTATAACATGAATCGACCAAAACATATCAGAAGAGAGACGCAGTTTTAGGGGGAAACCTTTAATATATATATTTTTTGCCCAAACAAAATATATCAAAATATTAAAATTCTTCTTCTGGGTCCGATTTATCTTCGTTTCTCCTCCTCGAGCATTCATCCCTTCTCCATCCTAGTCCTTCCCTTCGTAAACTCGCTCTTCAGAAAAAAAGAAAGACCTACACCCACTGATTCGCCCAAAACTGGTAATTAAACAAAAGCAAGGCCATATTACCCTCGGTGTGTGTTGGGGGAGGGGGGGGATAATGCCCTTGCTACATCCGAAACCTGAAAGAGCGCCACGCCCGGAGAGCCCAGCGTCCACGAGAAACTGGCGCTCTCTCTCTCTCTCTCTGCGCTCGTCTTTCGTGCCACTTTTAAATCTCCCGCCATCTTTTTCGAGCTTGTTTAGACCTAACACAGGGTGGAAGAGGGTGTTAAGCGTTAACAAAAACAGAGTGGATTTTACACATTATTTCTGGTCAAATAGACGTAGGTAAACACGCTGGATGCCGGATTATTATTATTAGATAATTAGAGCTAAGAGGGAAACACCAACAAGGGCATTTTAGACAAAGTTTGTGCGGGAGGAAGGGGGGTTATGCAAAGAAAATGAAGTGAAATTGTGGGGGCGTGGGATATAAATAACAGTAGATAACACCCACCCCCTACCCACGAGCGTAGGGACGGGATGTCATGCCCTCCTCCAAATGTCAGCTGCAGCAGTTTCCATATTATACCTGACACCTCTCCCGGTCCCGGCCCCGAATAGGCGAGAAGCTTATCGAAGAAATGCCTAAGGAGAGAAAAGCCTAGGTAGTCTATATCTAGGGGTGGGGGAGAGAGAGAGTGTGTAGTCTCGTCTAATCACCCTCCCCACCCCCTTGATCTTCTCTGTCGCCTGGCCATTGCTGCTTTTCTCTAATAACGGAGACGGGCACCACCCTACTAAATAGACCAAGGGTGGAGTGGGGACACGTGCGCGAGTCGCCTCTTCACGGGACCCCATTTCCAGCCAAGAGGACGACCAAGAAACGGGTCGTCGTCGTCCTCTTTGCCAAAATTCCTATACTATTTAGAATCGAGCATTGGTTTCTCGCTCTGACTTCGGGCCTGATCCGAAATGGCACGTTGCCAAAGCAACCACGTTTACATCCCGTAGTCAACAAACCTAATATCCCTCGGATAGTTTTTATACTACATAAATCTTTTAAGGGAGCAGTTTGTATACTCGGCCAAATTATTCGGTGTTCCTTATATTAGCGGGCAAATTTCTTAACCCTAGAAATACTGGAATGAAGTATCGTAAGAACGTAAACTAAGGGGAAGTGAAAAGGAATATATATATATATATATATATATATATATATATATATATATATATATATATATATATATATATATATATATATATATATATATATATATATATATATATATATTATATATATATATATATATATCAGAGAAAAACTGTATCGAATTGAAAGTGAGAATGAAAAGTGAAAGGAAAATGGCTCGAGAAAGTAACGGGGGAAAAAAAGAGTGACTCTTATTTTTTAATATATCTTTTGGGGGCCGGATAAGCACCGCAATTCCACCAAATTATATAACGTACAGGGACGTGCACGTACACTACACATAGAGGTGCACAAGTAAATAGGTAGCGATTTCACACAAAACTCCATTTGAGGGGTAAAAAATGTGGGATTAACCACGCTTCCGCGGTTAAGCCGAAACGCAACCATGGCTCGGTATTCGAACATTGGACGTAAAATTTTCAAGCTGAGTGCGTTACCGGCGAGCCACCTTTCCCCAACGGGTTTTATCGCGGGATCTTGATACATCCGTACTAGGAGCGTGTACCAGAGTCCTTTCTATCACCAAGCAAATGATCCTTATAGCACGGAGACCAGGAAGATTTCAAAGACGCCTAAGAATTACAGGCGCAAAAGAAACTCACGGATAACTCTGCTCTATCACTCGCCATTCACGGGGGGGGGATACGGGAGGTAACGTTAACACCTTCCCGCCCCTTCTATACAGGGTGTTCTTAAAGTCTAGAGAAATATGAAAAACGCCTATTTAAATAACATCTTGGATGTGATTTCCACCATTTGAGATGCAAAGTTCGAGACGCTTTGCGAGATTCACCCGATTCTTTATGAGCGCATTCATTTATGATGCGCTGTTGTGCCCCTCAGGGGTCTCGCGTGTTTAATTTTCAATGAGTACTACTGCTTCACCTTCACCTTCTCCATACCCCAGAAAAGAAGTCAAGCGAGTATGGTGTGGTGAACGATGCGCTTTGCGAGATTCATCCGATGAATCCGATGCGTTAATTCCAAATTTCTGTCAATTTGAGCCGCATTTATTTATGAGGCGCTGTTGACTCGGGGGTATCGTGTTTAATTTTCAATGGGTAGGAAACCTTCTTCTTCTCCTTTAGCATAATACCCAGGAAAAAGAAGTCAAGGTGGGTATAAGGGGTGAACGAGGAGACCATTGTGATATTTCCTATGCCAAGAATTTAGGGACACCCACACGAGAAATAGCGCAGGATTATATGTTCCCATCGGATGCCTTCGAAAAGAAACTGTCGACGATGACCTAATACTTACCACGAGTTGAGCCTACTAATACACGACGTTTCAAGCGTTTATTATTAATACATTTCTAATGCAAATTTACTGAACAAAATTTAGAAAAGACCCCCCCCTCCCGTTCAAGCCTTCGACGTCGCGGGGGAGGAGAAACAAACAAACGCACAAATCAAAATGTCGCATGATAGACGTTCAAATTTTACTCCTCAAATAACCACAGAATACAAAAGGGGGATTTTTTTTTCTATTTTATAGAGCCCATCTGGCAACTGCCCACTTGGGCATAAGTTACATAAGGGGGAATTTCCCTAGTACTCTTAACCGGGAGCTCTTCGCCTGACCAGGGTGGTACCAATGAACAATCGAGTTGCCACGAGATGGAGGGCGATGAAAAGGTGTACCTCAACGCTGTTTGTAAACACAATCAAATCTACGAACTACTTCACCCGCCCCCGTCCAAAATAATCCGGTCTAGCTCTATCTTACCAGTTTCATGTCCACCCCATCGTTACATAAATGTTTAAGCACCCCCCCCCCTCCCCCAATAAATGGGTGTTGCGGGCCTCCTCACCCAAGTTGGTTTTCGCTGGAGCGTCTTTTATGACGTCATCAAACACCCGAAACAAAAATCCTTCTGTGGAATTCATCCACGAATAAACGTGAACAAAACAGTCCACAAAAGTTAAAAAAAAAAACCCTCTACAATTTGAAACAATCAGAAAGCGAAGATGATAAAAGGGATTTGCATGTATGGAGTACATTTAATGTAACGATATAATTATTTGATATGCAGTGGTGCATTTAGGCGCGCGCGCGATAACAATTAAGAGTGAAGCTCCCTTTCTCTTCAAGTACACTACGTGTACAGAGACTTATAACATGACGTCACCCCAATCTTGAAGATGGGTCTTATGTGCGTTGCAGCGAACACACGAGATGTACGCGCAAATGTGGAAAGGAAAAAGTGGCGCTATGGATTTGGTAGCCTCCGCATGTTGTTATACAATAAACTATGGAGAACCCATAGTCTACGTACAGCGATAAATAAGCGGAAATTCCATAACCACAAAGACCCCATAGCCTACGGAAAGCGTTAAACAAATTAACGGAATTTCCTTACAAATAAAAAAACACATAGCCTATGTACGCATAGCGCTAAATAAATTAACAGTTTTCCTTAGCCTACGGATAGTGTTAAATAAATCAAAGGAATTCTCGTAGCTACAGGAAACCACATAGTCTCCTCAATATCGTAGCTTGGCTTCGCTAAATAAGATTTAGGAAGGGGGGCTGACCCCACCTGCTCCAAGCTCGATGGTAGCTGACGAGACCACTGCGAGAGAGGCAGACGATGGCGGCCAGATACATTGGTGATGGTTCTAGACGTGGTTTGTGTGTGCGTGTCTGTGTGGAAAATATATTATAGGTTTCGCGGAAGGAATAAAAATAAAGAATAACGTTAACAGGTATCTTCACTTTCTCAATTGAAATTTAATTAATAATTTTCAAAAAAAAGAAGATAATTTAGAGCAAGTAGCTTCAAATTGGACATTTTTTAAATATTTGTTAAATTTCAATTCCAATTTACGCAAGCCCGAATCCTCCTCGCCCGGATACTGCATCTGACAACGCTCCGGAATTAATGAAAACTAGTACAAATTATGACCTTGATCCAGCCTCCGATAGCAAACCCTTAAGTAGGACGGCAGGTGGGGGGGGTAATTTGGATCTCATTGAATAGGCTCGTACAACCAAATGTACCTACTACCTTCTAGGGTAGATAGTCGAAAATCAACGTATCATCCCCACCATAAAGTCAGTGAGGAGAGATTTGCATAGAAAATGTTGAGGTTAGAATAAGTGAAAATGTGGAAGGGAAATTACCCGAGTCGTCTGAAGACTACATGGTTCGCGTGAGCCGGGAAAATTGGTTGCGAAGAAAATCAACCAGATCAAAATTGGTTTCGTCTTACAATTGTATTCATCCTCGTTTTCCGGAAAAAACAACCCACTTGATAAATGCCAAATAGGAAAGCCAATCTTCCTCAACATATCAAGATGACAAATGATACATAAATTAATGTGAAATAAATCACGACACACTTTAAGAAATGGTACACGAAGAAACATCCCTGCGAGGCAAATCTCGCACCCCCCCGTTTTCATGAGCGTTTATTTTTTTCTTTTTAGGAGAGCATCTGGCTACTCCCTACTAGGGCATAAGTCGCCGAAATGACGCCAAAGACTAATAAGGCGATTAAAAAAACAAAACAAGCAAAAACGTAAAAAAAAAATAAAGATAAAGCAGAAACAAAGGCTAAGAAACCAGCAAAACAAGATAAGCAAAAAGGCAACAAGAAGGAAGCGCGCTCCGGCGTCGGGGGTAGGCTCGCCTACGCCCGGCGGAGGAACATGCGACCTACAACAGTCGAATAAAATGGAGGAGGCCAACGTCCTCCAAAAAGTCATATAGTCCACAAGTTCGTGTACACGACTTCACGAGCGACATCGATAAGCACAGTCGGGTCCCGCGAGAGGCACTCGATAGGAAAACCTGTGGTGGGGAACATCGAAATCATTACAAATAGACAAATGACAATAATGGCAAGTTCCGTCAACCCATTTGTACTCAGGAGGAAAGAGAACAAAAAATACACACGCTAACATAGGAACATAAATATAATGTTTATTAAAAAAAACCTTGCCCCCCCCAAAAAAAAAATCGGAAAAAAATACCCCACCGAATCTTCCCGCCGCCCCTCGTATTTTGCCCTTATCCCTCCCAACGAATGCCCACCTCCTGTCATTTCTGGCACTATTCTTCCCTCCCCCTCATTTTTTACCCCAGTCTGTCTACCCCCACCGCCGCAACCCTCCCCGTCCTGTCATTTTTTGGCACTATCAATCCGACCGCCTGTCTACCCCCTGTCATCTGTGCCCAGCGGTAGATTTTCCTTCTTATTAATTACCAAAAGTAATAAGAGATTAGAGTTAGATGACAGCCTCGAGACAAACACTTGAGAGGTGAAGCAGTTTCTCGAGGGATTGAGTGAGAGATTTTGGTCATCAATGTCTCGAGGCAGACTCACGCCGGCTGGAGGAAGAAGATCCTCGCGCTCGCACATCCGCGCTTAAGCCATTGATCAGTATGAAGAATAAGAAGGCACCATTCGCCAATGAGCGGGTTACGTCGGCGGGTGACCAATGGAGCCAAGTCCACTTCAGTGACGAATCTACTTCAATTTGTTCGTCCGGTGGCAGGAGGTGCCATGGTGTGGGGCGTGATTTCGGTAGAAGGCACTGTGCCATCTTTGCGCTTACGGGGCACAGTTAATGCTCAATTAAATATGGAATTGCTGCTTGACAGCGTGCTTTGCCCCATCTGTTAACCTCCGAATACCAACCTGCAAATTTCATGGAAGATAACGTCTCGTGTCACAGGGCCCAGTCGGTGAAGACCTTCCTGGGTAACAAGCATACAACTGTTATGAACTGCCCTGCAGACTCCGGACTTAAATCCCGGTGAAAGTGTTTGAAAGACACTCGGAGAGATGTCTCAAGCGAGGAATCCGAAAACAATTAAAAGAATTCTCAGAAATTCTTCAAGATGGATGGGACTGTCAACAGTTGGTTTTATTCCTGTAGCAGATGTCAAAGCATCAGAGAGAATAAAGGCCTCCGCACTAAATTGTTATAACTTGTACAACTGTTATTCACTGATAATTAAGTCGTTATATTACAAAAGAAATTTGTTTGCGCTGTCGTTCAGATCATTATGGACACTTCAATTTTTCTAATAAATTGCTTATCTGCTTTCGTTTAGTTCATCCAAATTTACATAACCCTTACACATTATGTAGTTTATACATGTAGGTTCTCGTACACCAACTTTGGGAACCTTGGAATTTCTGTAGCAAAAGTTGCAATAGAAATACAAGTGTTCTGATCTTTTTGGATGGTAGTGTATGTTTAATTTACATATATGGTTTAAATCATGATTTTCGAAGTTACACGAGTACTTTCTGAGTACTTCATAATTTGAACTAGTCAGGAATAGTCTAAAACATCCGAACAACCCTTCAGTATATGTAGTAGCAATCATTATGGTGAAAATTAATGAATTGAATTCTAATATCAAAGAATAATTACGAACTTCGAATCTAAGATGAGATACATGAAGAGATTTATGAAAAACTAATTAAGTCATCACTGTAGTAATACGAAAGTTGAAGGAATTAGGCATAGGTGGGCGCGATAACGAAAAAAAAATATATCATGATAACCGATAACTGGCGATAAATTTATCGCCGATAAGGTGATAACCGATAAATCCAAAATTATAATACAATATTGATTATTGACTATATATAGCGTTATTTTATAATACAATGGTAAGAATATTTGGATAATGTTTCTTAGTTTCTTACCTGGTGAGGCTCTCCTTCATCTCCTCATAGGTTTTGAGGATCCTCCTCCCAGCTCGGAACTACCTATTTCTGCCTCCAAGGCACGCGCGGCGCGCCCCTGTGCTGAACTGGAACCCAAAACTGAAATTATTGATTATCGCTAGTTTGGAACCAAAAGTATCGGCGATACCGATTAATCGATAACGCGCGGGGGGGGGGGATATCGGATAACCGATATCGTTATCGCGATAGCACCCACCTATGGAATTAGGGAGAATTAAAAATTTCCCTGCCTCGAAAATTCCACTCCGCACAATTCGGAGAATCCTGAGATCTATTCAAAAATAACCGAAAGATGAATAGAAGGAAGCTGAAAAGGATCAAATAGGAGAGGAAGGTGCGATCATAGTTGGAACAGTGTCCAACATGTTTTATAAAGCGGAGATGCATTGGACGTCGTAAGGAAAAGACATCTTTATTAAAAACAAAAATGAAAAACAGTCCGAAGTAGGTCACGATTTTTTGGAAAATATTTAAAGGCCATAAAGACAGGGAAAATCAAGAATGAGCATTTGGGCACAAATCATGTCACGTATATTTGGCATTAAAGTGGCGAGCCTGATCCCCCCCTCTACCCCCCAAACTGAATTCCTACATCGAGGTGGATCTTTTATGTTATGGGGTAATTTCTGACCAACAGGCGTTGATAAACCATCGAATCAACGAAAGAAAAAAAAAGGAATATACAAAAAGATTATTAAAAATTATCTAAAGTGATGCTCTCAAGTTTGGCCAAGAAAGAGATGAGTCTTTCAACACAACGACCCCAGACATCCGAAATTCGCTTGTTCTTGGTTGGGGAGAGCTAAACATGATCCGAGCTATGCTCATACCCATCCATTAATCAGTGATGCTTGACGTACATGTCGGTATTCGAGAGATAATTGCGTGTACTTGTATAAAAAACAAAACAGACGCACCGCCCGTTTTTTTTGTTCACCTTAAACTTTTGCAAATTCCTTGCGAGACCAATTGCCCTAAATAACACCTTTTTTTGGCCCTTCCAACTACGATCCTTCTACTCCAAAAAGGTGCGGGGTATGCGTGTCGAAAGCTCACCCCCCACCCCTAGGTGGCAAAAAGATGAATTCCCCCTCCAACATCCCTACCTTTAAGGCCCCGAAAAACCAGCGAAGCGGACCGGACGAGACATCCATCTAAAAAAAAAAAAAACCCTCCAAAAAACGGGAACTGAACTTCGAAGACGTCTCGCGTTCCACAAATGCGGTCCCACCTGTTTAGCGAGGCGACTACCTCATCCAAACCACACTCAGGGCAATTTTTTTTTAAGGGTGCTCATCTGGCGATTAACACCAGGGGGCATAGTCCCTGTCGCGGAAGGGAACCTTGTGCTTCAGACTAAAGGTGTTTCGTACTCCCGATCAAATTTTGAACTCAAACTCAACATATACTGTCTGCCGCAAGCGCGTTGGGGGCGAAATTTCTCCGGGTCCTGACATCCACTCGGTTTCAGATAAGTTTAATCTGTTGGGCGAAGGACGACTCTCCAAAGACTTCGAAGTCGATCAAAGCCTGAACAATAAGAGAGGGCGAGAGCTCAGATTGAAAAGGAAGGAGGCCGAGGGACGCAGGGAAATGACCACCGAGACGCATTGGTGGCGTAGAACGAAGTTAACTCACAGGGATGAGAAAAGTCCCAGTATGGAATCCCATATCGAGTCGACTTTGCCTTGTTACCTTAAGACGAGCGATGGTTCGGACCCTACGTTTGGTTCAAAGACCCCGACTAAAACTCTCTTAAAAAACGACATCAAATCGATGCTAAATCACCTACCAAAGATTCATGACTTAACAAGTGATTCACGGTCTATCAATACCTTAAAAAAATAATTTAAAAAAATAAAATTAAAATCGGAATGTAAGAAAATATGATTTAAAAAACACATTTTTCCTTACATTCATGTCCAAAATTGATCTTTTTAACTTCCTACGGCCTACCCTCTTTGAATGGACCGTAAGGTCTCCTAGGGTACCTTCTTTCCTTGTTGTTACTATATATATATAAACACACAAATGCATGTCTGGACAGCGAAACGTCTCTCAATTAAACTTAAATTTGTTGGCTGCTGTCTTGGCTACAATATATATATATATATATATATATATATATATATATATATATATATATATATATATATATATATATATATATATATATATATATATGATAGTAAAACCACTGTATAAGAGACAAAAGTTTAATTTACGAGACTAGTTTCACTATGTAGTTTACGAGTATCATACCCTCTTCAGTCGTATACTGAGAATGCAATTGTTACAAAAGTCTATAAATAGCATAAATTAAACTTTTGGCTCCTAT
Organism: Ceratothoa steindachneri; assembly: GCA_963969495.1. Lineage (NCBI taxonomy): Eukaryota > Metazoa > Arthropoda > Malacostraca > Isopoda > Cymothoidae > Ceratothoa > Ceratothoa steindachneri. The sequence continues at coordinate 37,029,937 of OZ018331.1, read as the reverse complement.
ATATACAGTGGTTTCACTCATATATATATATATATATATATATATATATATATATATATATATATATATATATATATATATATATATAAAGAGAGAAAGAAAGAGAGAAAGATAGAAAGAGAAAGAGAGAAAGGATTTTAGCACCGATCTGCTTGTACGTCTTTAAGATGCCTTTATTTCTCGGCGAGGATCTACTGATTACCGCGGATGGGACTCGAATGGGGACTCCATCCTGCAGCTAACCACCACATCCTATGTGGCTTAACTTTGCTAAAATCGTAAAATCGGAAGAGATGTTTCTATTCGGCTCACACCCTAGCCCATATTAATATATATATATATATATATATATATATATATATATATATATATATATATATATATATATATATATATGTGTGTGTGTGTGTGTGTGTGTGTGTGTGTGTCAATAAAACCACTGTTGAGGAGCATATTACTTATTATCTCGAGACCAGTTTCGGCATGGAGTTTGTCATGCTATGCTCGTAACCTATTTATATATGTATAAAACAAAACCCGTAGTAGGCAACTATGTCAGAGTACAATAGCCTCTTGACCCAGTACCAAGATGAATCCATGCAGTAAAAGACTAGTTAAAAAAATCCCCGAGGGGATTCCTAGTCTATTACCTGCGCCCTTATTCCGCGACGAAGCGTAGGATACGGGTGACGATGGGTGGGTTTCAAATTCGAATTTCTCTTGATGCTCTCTTTGACAGATCTACGTCTCCCCCTCTCCCCCACCCCTACTCCGAGTTCTCAGACCCAACATTTAAGGTGGAATGAGTTGCTACGGGAACCGTTGTCATGGTTACCCCTTTTATAGTCATTCCTAAATACCTTCGATGGTTTGGCTCACCTTTTTCCTTCCCCTTTACAAAGACGTACCGTACCGATTGCGAGTTGGCGACAGCGGGCTTTTCAAAATCGAGTGCCCTCCCCTCCCCACTTTCATTTTCTTTAGTTATCTTCAAGATGTAATCCAATGAAGGTCACTCACTGTTCGCGAGGGGGATAAGAAAGACGGGGGGGGGGGGTAAAGATGGATTTCAAAAAAATATACCACCCACCTGGCGACTGACATCGAGGTCATAAGTGGCCGGAATTAATTTTGAGCCTAGTACTAACTAGGTACATTAAAAAAAAAGAAAAAAAGAAGGAAGCAAACTGTGACGTCGGGAGGAGCCGGGCCTTCCCCCGATGCAGGATTTTTTTTTCACCATTAATCTGGCGACTGCAAAAGGCACAAAAAATAAAACAAATAAATAAATAAAGACAACAAAACAAGAAGCAAAAAAAGAAAGGAAGAACTCTCCAGCGTCGAGGGCAAGCCCGCTTCACCCCGGCGCAGGAGCACGCGACCAACACCAAAGATAGTAAAATAAAATGAGGCCGCCAGCCTCCTCCTAGAATGGGCATTTTTAAAAGGGTCTCTCCTGGCGACCACCTCCATGGGTATAAGTCGCCGAAATAAACCTAATCATTAGGCTGAAAACCAGCACCTTGCCCAGCAAAACTATATTATCCCGGCTCTCTGTTGTGCACGAACTCGTCCCGAGTACAACGCGCAACTGGTAGAGACTCCGCTCGTGACAGGTAACGGGGTCTCCTTTAAGGGCAAGCTGTGGTATCCTGAAAATCAGGAAATATGGGGGATGGGTTACCCTATACCAAAAACCAAAGAGGGCATCTCTTGCACCAAGTTAGTAAAGGAAGGATGGGGGGTACGTAAAGAGGTCGGGAGGGAACGCAGTTGCAGGGGGGGGGGGTGAGGAAGTGGAACTGAATGGAAGATGTATAAGCGCTTATCCTCACGCAGGCATTGGGGCAACGAGCGTATGCACGAAAGTGTTGTGGGTAATGAGGCAGGGAAGGCACGCAACTGTGGGCATTGAGACCGGGAGGGCACGCAACTGTGGGCATTGAGACCGGGAGGGCACGCAACTGTGGGCATTGAGGCCGGGAGGGCCCGCAACTTGGTATTAAGGCTAGGGGGGCATGCAACTGCGGGCATTGAGGCCGGGAGGGTATGCAACTGTAGGCATGAGGCCGGGAGGGTATGCAACTGTAGGCATGAGGCCGGGAGGGCACGCAATTGTGGGCATTGAGGCAGGGAGGGCATACAATTGTGGGCATTAAGGCAGGGAGAGCACGCAACTGCCGGCATTGAGGCCGGGAGGGTATGTAACTGTGGGCATGAGGCCGGGATGGCGCACAATTGTGGGCGTTGAGGCAGGGAGGGCACACAATTGTGGGCGTTGAGGCAGGGAGGGCACACAATTGTGGGCGTTGAGGCAGGGAGGGCACACAACTTGGTATTAAGGCAGGGAGGGCACGCAACTGCGGGCATTGAAGCCGGGAGGGTATGTAACTGTGGGCGTTGAGGCCGGGAGGGCACGCAACTGTGGGCATTGAGGCGGGGAGGACACGCGTCCATCTAGCTTCAATAAAACATGTGACCTAACCCCACCTCTCTCGTCCCTAGAACTTTAACTTCAAGGCTTAACTTCTAAAAATTGCAAAAAGTCGTTAGGCGCATCGAACTATTGCCATCGCTTTATCCTCTAAACACGACTCACTGAACAAAGTTCGTCCGCCAAAAATAACAACTGATCCCAACCTAATATGGCAGCGAACTTGACCTATAACGTTTAAGACTGAGTCAACTTCACCTTCAAAGACACCTGGATCGGCGAGGCAAATCCGTCACGTTTTGGGGGAGAATCTCGCAACTCCATCGTGAGTCTACACTAAATAAAACCGAAAAGTTTTCTCTCGACGAATTCATTTAATCCCATGAGTCATGTATGTAGTAACCCTTACGCATGGTGACCTCATCACGCTGGTAGTACAGTTCCCCCACCGGAAACATGACGGTGGTACACATCAACCGCATGAATCTGAATCCATCATGCCTTCCTAACCCTTCGAGTAGTGAGATCTCATAGACGAAACGGGGAAAAATATCAAGGGATATTAAAGCCTAATTTGGCAGATGTTTCTTCTCATTGCATTATGTGACCTTACACACGTGCGAGCATCAAATATATATTTTTTTTTATTATTCCTGAAAGTATTTTCCACTCATGATGTTTAGGAGTTGAACAAAATAATGAAAATAAGAACTCTTGTTTTTGACCCTTTCAATCATCAATAACAACGGTTACGTTATTGGAAACCAGGCTGTTAGATAGTAGTATCTTCCTATTTTTTCAAATACCACAGGTTTCGAAATAAGGTAAATCACTGGAACTATTATGAGGGAGGGGGAGGGTAGGGCTAACACAACCTAAATGTTCCATGCTAGAACAATCTATGGGTACGACTAACAAAATCGTGAGACAAACCATGATAAAAGTTATAAGTAGGCGCTAGAAATCTGGCGATGGGAGTCGGGTATTAAAAGGATGTGTTGTCAAATCTAAATTGTTTTACCTCACCTTTTTCCCAGCCTTTTCTCACTAGGACCCTAGGTTAATGTGCGATTCGAACGACGGGTCGCTATAGCATATGGCAGCTGATACAAAGTTGTACACACCCAAATCAAGACTACATCTGACGACTAGCCAAACCTAACGTGTATCTTTGTTCTAATGAAAAGCGGTGTTTCTACTGAGCTAGAATGTAAACATAACCCCCCCTCCCCAAGAGTGAAAAAAATAAAGCTATATGGTACTGGATGTCAAAGAGGCGATACAATGCAAGATCTTTGCTGTCAACTGAATAGTCAAAATCAAAAGGCTAAGAACTGTTACCAGAATCAGTGAATCTCGACAACGGACGAAAGATGTCATTTACATAAGGAAAAAATCGCCATGTACACCCTCAAGCTTCTTAAGGTCCAGAGTAACTTCTAATTCAATCATAAAGAAGAAAATCAATCAATAATAATATTGACAGCGAAAAAGTAGTATTCTCTATCCTGCTACAGGACAAGGTTACATTTCAGTATCAGTAGATTTGGGTTGAACAAATCCACCTGGATTGGCTCCCACCAACAGCAGATTTCATTATAGACTATTTTAAGAAGAAATAGAGCAAATAGGTAGAAACCGATGCTATCTGCCAACGTTACTGAAAAAGCTGATGAAGTTTCGATAGAACAACCTTCCCAAAACCCTCTAGCCACTTAAATATGTATGAATCCATTCCTATATGCATCAAAAGTGTGACTTCTGTCTTTAGATGACCACACAATACAAACTATTACAAGACATTTTCCTTAAATTAAACAATTGCTGAAAGCTAACATAAGAATATAAGCTTGCTGTAGGGAGATGCGTAGAAAGGAGCGAGCAGGGAACCCCATTCCCTAGAATCGCTAATCAAGCAGGGCTCACCGAAGGGCATTCGTAAGCATAGGATACATATTTACTGACCTAATGAGGGCCTGGGATAGCGAAGCTTCCTCTGGAACACTTCTTCCACATCGCGGAGAACTAGATTCCAGTACTTATCGAAGGCTACAACGTACCCGGTCAAAATACTTCGCACTTGGCTGTGTTTTCGGGTGTAGACCTGTAATGAAGATGAACAGTACACTCATAATAATGGTTCGGCAAGCCCTGGCTGGGCCTGACGGTGTAATCAAGTAATTTAATGATCAAATACTTTCACGCGACAATAATAACAAGACATTCGCACCGTCATTCCAAACTCCAATAAAAACATCGTTTGTTAAGTCAAGCATAATAACGCGATGACAGTTTAATTCTAACAATGAAAACTTTTACTGAATGACGTGTAAATTAAGATTTCTGACAGAGGTACACGTACACGTACTTATCCGGCAAATATTTCAATTATGGCACCCAAGGAATTTGACCAATAAATGAAAAACAAGAGATTCCATTCGGTCCCGATGTAGACAGATTCCAATAATGAGGGATAAAAATAAGGCGTTGTAATTAGTTACCAAAACGACTTGTCAAAAGACCAAGGGCGATGACACTGAACAAACGGCGAATAAAGGATTTCCACGAAATATGTTAAATGATTAGTCAATTATTAACCCAATGACACCCTTTGTTCCTTGTCGATTCCTAAGGCACAGACCCATCAGAAACGTGCTTCTGCAACAAGGAGGTATCTTGTCAGACAACCAGGACACCAGTGACGATGCAAAACATCTATTGGCAACTAACAAGGCAGAAAACAACAACAAAATTGAATAATACAGAGGTAATAATATTACCTCTGTATTATTGAATTTTGTTCCCAGACACATTATATTTAATGTGTCTGGGAACAATTAAGGCAAACATCTCAACCTGAGACCAAACAATAAAACCCAGAGGCTCTAATCTACGATCTCAGAAACTCCTCTAAAGACAAGTGCACAGGATGACAAACGTGCAATGCCATTCTCGATTCCCGGATACTCCAAATCCCCGCCTACGAGCTGTAACGGGGGTATTTTTAGCCCCTCGATCATGGATAACAATACAAATTCTTGCGGTGCAGGATTTCCGGTTAAGGATCGACTGGTACATCGGGATTTGCCTGAGTGGGCGAGAATCCATTTCACGCTCCCTGACACTTGACTGCATCACGGCTGCTGGGAACCTCAGAAACTAAGACTGAACTCAAGAGACGAGAGGTGGCAAAGGAGCTCACCATTCGACGCGCATTAGCGTCACCCCGTAAGGCATTTCCGACGACTCTGGGGAAACGGGTCTCCAATGAGACGCACAAACTAGTTTACTTCGAAAGGTCACCGGCAGTTACGAAACCCGGGAAAAAGAAACCAACTCCTCGAAAACATATCTCGGGAATTCGGAGCTTTTGGCGGACCAGGATGGACTAAAGCAACGACGCTACATCTAACTGGGGAATAGGCGTCTATCGACTTTCAATAAAAGCGAAAATTAACAAAGGCATCACGGCAGCAGCGTCAAAAAAGAGGCTTGTCAAGAAACAGTGGAAGGGTAACGCTTGGTGGAGCCAAAAGGGTGCACAAAAAATGCCCAGGGGCTCTCCGATATCAGTCTAACCAAGGGCCTATTGTCATTATGAAGCCCCATTTAGGGGGGTAATATTCACTTAAAGTAAGTAATATTCAAAGATGCAAAGTAATATTCACTTAAAACATAAGAACAACGAAGACATCGCCAGAAAGATAGAGAGGTTCGGAAAGTGGTGAGTTCGGGGAATTGAAGGTGCGGAAGAGATACGAGTATACCCCCGATCATTCGTAAGAGGATACTACTAGAGGCGCATTGGATGAGAGTTGCGCCAGAGAAGAGGACATTGAGATTCGATAGGCAGGAGATACTAAAGTGTTCATTATTATGATTCATTCAGGACAGCAACCGACGATGCCCCCCCCCCCCGTCCCTAAAAATTCAAATCTCGAGTGAAGAGTCCTTAAAGACTCTCCTGAGACAGAGATCCCCGGGGGGTACAGCCTAATACTAGGATAAATAAAAAAATAAGTAAAAAAAAAACAAATAAAGATCAAAACATACAAGATTAAAAACAACCAAAAAAAAAAGCAAAAACGCAACCATAAGAAAGCGCGCTCCTGCGTCGAGGGTAGGCCCGCCAGCCTCTTCTAAAACGTCATATAGTTCACGAACCCGTGCCGAGTACAAGGGACAAGTGGTAGGACCCCCCCCCCTCCAAAAAAACAAGGGCCAATAATACACCTATCCTGGGTAAGAGGGATCAAGGAGAAATTCGATCTGCTAATTATTAAAACACATAATTACTGTTAAGATGAAAACACACGTTTGCCGAGTATTCCAACATGTTTCTCGAAATGAGTGCAGTAGCTGTACGCGAGAGTACATTGCCAACTGCTGCGACATGTTCTGGGAGAGTTTTGAGTTGCAGTTTAAGAGTTTCATCCGGGAAGGGCTGAAAGCAAAGTTAGAAACCTCTTTGGTCACGATAGATGCCAACCATAAAGCTCGTTGGGAGTTTAATGGCAATAGATTGTAAACCTTTATTTCGATAAATTGTGACTGTCGTCTTTATTTGGTGTAACTCTGTGCTTTCCCATATATGTGCCTCATTTACCAGTTTTCCAGTCTCATTGCCTCCTTTACGTTTGCCCATTCTCCTTGCCGCCTTTGCCAGTTCCCCCGGTCTCCTTGCCTCCTTTACCAGTTTTATAGGCCTATTGTACATTTCACAAATTCAATTCTACGTTATCTTTTAAAATCTTGCATCGAGTATTGTATACAAGGGGTGGTTCAACTCGTCCTTGGTTACTCTACTAAGAAGACGAGTTCTAGAACACTTCGAAGCTTGTCTCCGAATACTATTAATCTTGAAGGTTTGTCAGGGCCTTTGAGACTTTGCAAAGAGCTGGGTCTTTTCGACGAAGAGTGGGAAATGTGTGCACGCCAAAATAGGGCAGTAGGGGAAGAACGAAATAAAGGAAGTGTAGTGTAATAGGTGAATATTCTCATATTATTTGCCTAGAATTAAGACGGGCGAACCAACGTAAACACTTTTACGTGAAAGCTTTTGAAAATGAGAGTGATTACATTTTTTTTACCACCGATTAGCAGTCTCAAGCATATCTCAATGGGAAGTTTACCCTGGGATCTGAACCATAGTTTGCTTAATCAAGTCCCCCAGAGTAAAAGAAAAACTAACTATGGGTCGTATTTCCCCACTTGTTGAAAATTTGGAAAGTCGTAAGGTAATAAGTGAGAATAATTGAGAGCACGCGAGTTAGGTCTGTTGACCTTGTAAAGAATAAACACTCCCCTCGACGAACAATATCCTGTATTCTTTCTGACAGATGTCAACAAGTCGACCCAAGGCCACCGATATTTAAACACTAAAATTTCGCCCAAGTGACCATCCAGAGAGTTCTGGAATCCATTTATGGCGGTGCTCTTTACAATCGCATCGCTCGGATTATCCCCCCCCCCAAAAAAAAAAAATCTCCTAACTTCTGAAATCTTGGTTAAAACTAACTCAAACGACTCGCTACCACAATTTACTCGAAACTAAAGAAGCAAAAACTAGCGAAGACGTCGCTATGGTTCGGAACCTACGTTAAGCAGTAGCTCCCCATTGAAAAATTAAACTAGTCTTAAATGGGTCCAAATCGGTGTCGGAACGAAGCCAAATTCTTCTTCTATAGAGCCAGTTGCATGCACCAAGATTCCATCCATTATGTCATAAACCAATACAGCAGAGGGGAGTTTCACCCCGACGGATTCTTACTCTCATAACACACCACTAAGAAAGATCTAAATTCCTGGTACACCGTTGGCTTCAACGGGCTTGGAAATGCAACATCTTGAGGTATCGTCTCGGCGAAGTGATCAACGATTCTGTCTTTCCATATCTCACATCCAACCATGAGGCGTTGAGCACCCTGTACTTTCTGATCTCAACCATAAAATCTATAATATATATTATACTGGGAAAGGTACCCGGCGTTTCCCGGGCATACAAAACTAATTTGAAGAAATTCAATTCTCTATTTGACTTAAATTGCGCAATTAAAAGCTGGTAGGTATAAGATGTAAGGTTTATTTTTACTTTTGAGTAATCGAGTAGTGTACCATGAAAGACCAACTGAGAACGATTTTCACATTACCATATAACCAAAGGCTCATGGTTAAGTTAAACGAATGTAATCACCACTTCAACAAAACGCATTCATTAATGCGTTCAAAATTTATTTACAAATATTCGGTTATCGAGAAATTAATGTATTTAGAGCACAAAATAATGCTTCTTAGAGTTGTGAAAAATGTTTAAAATTTGCTGCAAGCTGTTGAAAGATAACTTTAATAATGACTCAGCCTTTTTTTAAAGTTACGAGTAATGAATTCGCAGCCTTTTACTAAACTATCAACTCCTATGCCTTTTTTGAAGCTCCAAAAAATTACTATTTTGCTGCCACATAAACTGGGTGTAGGACAACGTTAATGTGTGAATATTGCTTCATCTCTATTGGCTCGAAAAGTCCGCGAGCCATTTCTCAACAGAAGTGTAACGGGAGATAAGTTGTTTTTTTTTTATACTGCAATGTTTTACCTGTATTTTACAGAAACCCCCTCACTTTTTTACCTTATATCCAGGTCACAACGAAAGAGAAATTATTCAAAAAATTTAAACAAAGCTTTTAGAACCGTCTGTCCTAATTATTTTTCACTAATATGTAGTTACAAGAGGAGGGTATAGGCGTACCATTGGGCCCAACTTAGATGAAAAGTTTGTTATCATAAATATGCCTTAACAGTCATCCAGCTGAATTCAGACCTATCGACTATTGACGCTACGTGGATGATATTTTCGTCGTTGCTGCGGTCACGGGATCTTTCCACTGCGTTTCTCGATTACTTAAATTCCAGACAACGGATTAGAAGATATACCATGGAGATAAAGAAGGAATGTAGGTTCCAATTTCTGAATATCGATACGTGCTTAAAGAACCCCACTTTTACAGGCTTAAGCAGGCTTCAGCTTTATCCCCGTAAACTTGAACTTCTCTTCAAATAAGACTTATCTATCGAGCTTACCACGCTTGCTCCATATAGTTTACTCTTCTGAAGAAATACTTTACATACACTGGCTACCTGGATTTACTGGTGGGTAAACATACTAATAGTTTTAATCGAAATTACAGGCAAAAATGAGAACATTATTTCAGCTCAAAAGTCTGACATTACTATAGCAATAAATCAATAAACATGGTAAATGATCTCAAAAAAACACCCGAGTTAATTTTATCTATACCTCGATCCCAAGTTGCTACTTAAAAATGTGCGAACCATTGGACCTTACTACCATTATAAAGATTAAATCCTAATCCCCCGCTGCTCTTTGGTTATTTAAACTGTTTGGAGTCATGAGACTCATCGTACGATTGGATAACAAAAAATACACGGAGTGAGTGTGTAGCTCAAAAACGAGAGACGGGCGCAAAAATAGATACTTGAAATTACTTAGGATGCATTTGTGAATAGATGTTAATTTCGTTTAAATACCTCGAATGCATCAGATTTGACTGTGTATTTAACCAAGGAGCTTTGCTAAAGGCCAGAAACTGACGTAAAATTCTTAGATAACATCGTCACTGGAGACGAAATTTGGATTTACGGCTATGATTTGGAAACAAGCGACAATCACTCCAGTGACAAAAATCGGCTTTCGCCAAGACCGAAGAAAATTCGGCAAGTGAAATCATAGGAGAAGGAAAATCTCAGGCATTCCAAAAGGGACTATAGGAATGGTTTCAGAAGTTGAAAAGATGTTGGTAGGAGCGTGTCGTTGGTGTAGGAGGCTTATTTTGAAGACCAACTAAATTCAGAATAATTATTATTCTTTTATTTTTCAAAATGTAGTGCAGGTATTTTTATTTTTAGCAAACCTCTTAATCGGATTGACTGTACGATCAATCCATACCGAAAAATATGACACCAAAATTTTCGCTGCATATGTAATTAGTGGTGCCCCAAATCCTAATGAACTCCTAATGAACTTTACAATCCATTTTGATTTAAAAAACATACCAAATACCAAAACAAACCACCACAAGTCTCTAAATTGGCATAAAGGCATAACTTTTATTGTCACTCTACTTACATCAACTAATTCATCCTATTTTGTAATTTTCATTTTCATTTTTACCCAAGTTCCAAGATAAATAACAATATATTATGACAAATTAAAGAACTTCCAGAAGCACTTTTCCCATATCCAAGGTTATCACAAGTAGAAAAATTGCTAAAAACATTAAAAATCTCCAAGATATGCTACCCAAAGCACTATAAAACGATATCAAAAGACCAAGAGCTTTGCACCAAACAAAATAAGTGGCAGAAAACATCTTACAGCACCTTGGGAAAACAGCTTTCATTCTGGCTTCGCAACAGAACCGCAGAAAAACATCTTCTGAACTCGCTAGGGAGTCTCGCTAGGGAGTTCAATGAAGCTTCAAGTTGAAAAATATCAACCAGAAGTTATAAAGAGATTAAAAGATCAAGAGCTAAAGGGATTCACGGCGATAGTGAAGCCACAGATAAGAACGTCCTCAGTGGGCCGAAAGATCGCACAAATTTAACATGAACAATGGCCTAGAGGTATCGGGACAGATGAAAGTAATTATGAAGTATGTAAGACAGACTTTTATTGATATTTTCCCATTTTAATATATCATAAAATTCATCTAAAAATTATATTTTTGCAACAATTTTGGATATTCAGCGCTTCTGTAGCTACATTTGTGAGACGAAGAGGCATTTCACCTGGTTATGTGGTACCAACTGTGAAGCATGAGGCTGGATCTACCATGTTATCGGGGTTGCATATCTTCATCATGATCAACAGGGGGTTGTTAGCCAAGGAAGAACGAAAATCACAAGTTTTAGAGCCATCTATGGAGTAGCCATCAAAACACCCAGACTTAACTCCACTAGAACAGTTGCGTCGGATGGGGGGGATGCTTAGATAACCATTAAGAAGTGTGCCACAAGTACAAATAAAACATAACTGTATGAAACCTGACAAGTTGAGTGGGAAAAGATATCATCACAAACTTGTGAACACTTGGTGAAATCCAGAGCCACTTTTTATTGTTAAAGCAAAACTTGTTCAAGCATCAAAATAATGAAAAATGAAGAAATCTAAATACTGAATTCATTGGCCACAAACGTCTAATTGCATTATATGGATGATTCCATAGGATGATTTAGACTTTTGGCTAAGGGTGTGGCTGATAACACGTTATTACTACGACATTAACTTAAATATACACGAGTGGGAAAGAGCAAGATTGAGATGAAATGATGGGAAGTGATGAATATGGTTTGGGCACATCACAAGAGAAGATGAATATGATGGTAGAGGGGACCGGAAGAAGAGGAAGACCGAAAATGAGATGGAAAGACTGTATTCTGAGTGACACGAGAAAGGACTAAATAGAAAAGGTGCACTCAACAGAAATCTTTGGAAATGACTTCAAGAACGGCGACCCCAGGTAGGGAAAGGCCGAAGAGGCGGAGGCGGAGGAGGAGGAGGAGGAGGAGAGAGAACAAAAATGGAGCAACACGAAATGAAGACTAGAGAGATCCAAATTAATCTAAGCGATAAATACTGTAAAAATTCAAGAGATAATCTGCTTGCACCTTGGAATCTGAGGATCTTATTAGGTGGTGGTGGGGGGGGGGCTTGCGACCACCTCGGTATCTTGGGCCCCAACAGGGGGAAGGAGTCGCGTGCTTCGAGCGACCAGAGAACGAGAAGCAAATTGAATCGACAGAAAACCCAAAGGATCCCGTAGATAAATTCTGCCCCAGAGAATTAGGACCTGCCCCACACTTAACGCGGTGACAGGATTTGAGGTGAATAAAAAATAAAGTACCACCAATCAGTGGATGGAGATATATTTAATGATAAAAAATAATATATTGCCCTAAAAAAATCGAGAAATAAAAATATTTGGTTCAACAAGCCGAGACGCAAAGTCCGTGTAATGGACGTTCTGACTTTTTATATATTAATATCAAATTATCGGTTAATCTTAAATGAATTGCGTTATAAATGTTAACGCAACGTTTCGCCGCTCGACCCCTGTTCATTCCATCCGGGGAGCCTAAATACGTTATGGGGAATGTATAGTACATAAACGAATGAGCGATCTTTTATTCAGGAATCTATTAAATGAGGCCCGAAAAAGGAAGGAAGGGGAGGTAACGATCCGAATTGCAAGGATAGTGCCCGTTGTCTCCCTGACAACCCGCTTGTTGCAGCGAGAAAAATCTCCCGTGCTATGTGCCAGCAACTGGAAATCTCCCGTGTTATGTGACAGCAACTGGAAATCTCCCGAGTTATGTGACATAAACTGGAAATCTCCCGTGTTATGTGACAGCAACTGGAAATCTCCCGTTATGTCGTCACAGCAACTGGAAATCTCCCGTGGTATGTGACAGCAACTGGAAATCTCCCGAGTTATGTGACATAAACTGGAAATCTCCCGAGTTATGTGACATAAACTGGAAATCTCCCGTGTTATGTGACAGCAACTGGAAATCTCCCGTGTTATGTGACAGCAACTGGAAATCTCCCGTGATATGTGACAGCAACTGGAAATCTCCCGTGATATGTGACAGCAACTGGAAATCTCCCGAGTTATGTGACATAAACTGGAAATCTCCCGTGTTATGTGACAGCAACTGGAAATCTCCCGTTATGTCGTCACAGCAACTGGAAATCTCCCGTGGTATGTGACAGCAACTGGAAATCTCCCGAGTTATGTGACATAAACTGGAAATCTCCCGTGTTATGTGAGAGCAACTGGAAATCTCCCGTGTTATGTGACAGCAACTGGAAATCTCCCGTGATATGTGACAGCAACTGGAAATCTCCCGTGATATGTGACAGTAACTGGAAATCTCCCGTGTTATGTGACAGCAACTGGAAATCTCCCGTGTTATGTGACAGCAACTGGAAATCTCCCGTTATGTCGTCACAGCAACTGGAAATCTCCCGTGGTATGTGACAGCAACTGGAAATCTCCCGAGTTATGTGACATAAACTGGAAATCTCCCGTGTTATGTGACAGCAACTGGAAATCTCCCGTGTTATGTGACAGCAACTGGAAATCTCCCGTGATATGTGACAGCAACTGGAAATCTCCCGTGATATGTGACAGTAACTGGAAATCTCCCGTGTTATGTGACAGCAACTGGAAATCTCCCGTGTTATGTGACAGCAACTGGAAATCTCCCGAGTTATGTGACAGCAACTGGAAATCTCCCGTGTTATGTGACAGCAACTGGAAATCTCCCGTTATGTCGTCACAGCAACTGGAAATCTCCCGTGGTATGTGACAGCAACTGGAAATCTCCCGTGTTATGTGACAGCAACTGGAAATCTCCCGTGATATGTGACAGCAACTGGAAATCTCCCGTGGTATGTGACAGCAACTGGAAATCTCCCGTGTTATGTGACAGCAACTGGAAATCTCCCGTGATATGTGACAGCAACTGGAAATCTCCCGTGATATGTGACAGTAACTGGAAATCTCCCGTGTTATGTGACAGCAACTGGAAATCTCCCGTGTTATGTGACAGCAACTGGAAATCTCCCGAGTTATGTGACAGCAACTGGAAATCTCCCGTGTTATGTGACAGCAACTGGAAATCTCCCGTTATGTCGTCACAGCAACTGGAAATCTCCCGTGGTATGTGACAGCAACTGGAAATCTCCCGTGTTATGTGACAGCAACTGGAAATCTCCCGTGATATGTGACAGCAACTGGAAATCTCCCGTGGTATGTGACAGCAACTGGAAATCTCCCGTGTTATGTGACAGCAACTGGAAATCTCCCGTGCTATGTGCCAGCAACTGGAAATCTCCCGTGTTATGTGACAGCAACTGGAAATCTCCCGTGATATGTGACAGCAACTGGAAATCTCCCGAGTTATGTGACATAAACTGGAAATCTCCCGTGTTATGTGACAGCAACTGGAAATCTCCCGTTATGTCGTCACAGCAACTGGAAATCTCCCGTGGTATGTGACAGCAACTGGAAATCTCCCGAGTTATGTGACATAAACTGGAAATCTCCCGTGTTATGTGACAGCAACTGGAAATCTCCCGTGTTATGTGACAGCAACTGGAAATCTCCCGTGATATGTGACAGCAACTGGAAATCTCCCGTGATATGTGACAGTAACTGGAAATCTCCCGTGTTATGTGACAGCAACTGGAAATCTCCCGTGTTATGTGACAGCAACTAGAAATCTCCCGAGTTATGTGACAGCAACTGGAAATCTCCCGTGTTATGTGACAGCAACTGGAAATCTCCCGTTATGTCGTCACAGCAACTGGAAATCTCCCGTGGTATGTGACAGCAACTGGAAATCTCCCGTGTTATGTGACAGCAACTGGAAATCTCCCGTGATATGTGACAGCAACTGGAAATCTCCCGTGGTATGTGACAGCAACTGGAAATCTCCTGTGGTATGTGACAGCAACTGGAAATCTCCCGAGTTATGTGACATAAACTGGAAATCTCCCGTGGTATGTGACAGCAACTGGAAATCTCCCGAGTTATGTGACATAAACTGGAAATCTCCCGTGTTATGTGACAGCAACTGGAAATCTCCCGTGATATGTGACAGCAACTGGAAATCTCCCGTGGTATGTGACAGCAACTGGAAATCTCCCGAGTTATGTGACATAAACTGGAAATCTCCCGTGTTATGTGACAGCAACTGGAAATCTCCCGTGTTGATACAGCAAAGGAAAAATTATTCCTGAACTTAGTCCATCGCTGGCTACTTGCATCTCGGTGAATAGCGTTAAAATCTTCCTCGACCCTCGAACTGACTATAGCTATCTTACTGTGTTGACCCGACCGAAAAAAATTGTTTTTGATTTTATCAAGATGTGACCTGGCCTCCTACCACGTAAAAAACACCTGTTGGACAATGCACAGGGAATAAATAGGAATAGAGGCAGAATGTTTTGAACGATACGGGATTATTTAGCAAACCTTGCCAAGATAGTGTGTTGGTTACGGTCGAGCCGATGTTCAAAGTCTCCTAACACAAAGAAAACATTTAAAAATTTACTCCCATTGACAAAATTTGAAAGATCAATACGGTCTAAAAACAACGCCGGAGCGGTTGTACGAAAAATGGATCAACCTTGGGTGTAAAGGCGCAACAAGTTTTTAGCGATGCTACTAGGGGAGGGGGGGGGGGTAAAACAATGAAACAAGGTAAAACGATACTACCAATACTTTCAATTTTCCTCAGGCTCAATTTTTTAGATTGTTGATGCCGAACAAACCGGTCAATTGCAAGTATCTGACCGCTTAATATAGTAATATTTCTTCTCTCGCTTTGAGGAGCACTGACGGTTTTCGATCCAATCCAAGGGATACCTGTCATTAATCCAAAGTTTCCCACTGTAATTTGGAGGGTCATCCTCAAACTTGCATGGTAACTATTCAAATTCAAACTGTCGAGGGGTAAACTTGAAACTATGAGTTAAGTATGTCTGTAGTGAAGAGATATACGTAGATTAGCAACTATTCTTTGCACAGTATTATACTCGTGCTAAATAAAAAACCGCACGGAACGACACGGCGTTTAAAACATTTCCATTGTTATTAATTTTAATGCAAGAAGACATCGATGTGGGGAAGAGGGTGAAATAAATTCAGTTATTCACACACTGTAGATCAATGTAAACGAGTACATGCGCGCTATGTCGTGAACTATCCCATTGTTCGGTACATGAGCGCACTGCATTGTAGTAGTAAGTAGGACAACTGTTGATTGCTAACGAGGCCCGAGGAATACGAACGGTGAAGGGAATTCTACCCTCGATTAAGAACAAAAAAAAATTAAAGTTGTCAATAGCTGTACACTCAGCAATGTCAATAGGGCTTTTTTAAATTTTATTTTTAGTCGCGTGGACGCGACTCTATAAGTTACAAGTCTGTTCGTAGGTCGTCGGTCGTATGGTAAGCATTTTACTTTTCAGATTTCTTTGGCAATAACATCCTAACTATTCGTCCGATTCTAACGAAATTTGAAACTCTTATGTTGTTTTACATTCTCTTTCGAATGGTATAATTGCCAAGGTCCTCCCAAGGTTAGCCGGGGAATTATTTGGTAATAACATCGTAACTATTCAGCTGATTTTAACGAAATTTGAAACCCTTATATTGGTTTACATTCTCTTTCGAGGGATATAATTGCCAAGGTCCTCCCAAGGTTAGTCCGGGAATTATTTGGCAATAACATCGTAACTATTCAGCTGATTTTAACGAAATTTGAAACCCTTATGTTGTTTTACATTCTCTTTGGAATAATATAATTGACAAGGTCCTCCCAAGGTTAGTCCGGGAATTATTGGGTAATAACATCGTAACTATTCAGCTGATTTTAACGAAATTTGAAACCCTTATGTTGTTTTACATTCTCTTTGGAATAATATAATTGACAAGGTCCTCCCAAGGTTAGTCCGGGAATTATTTGGCAATAACATCGTAACTATTCAGCTGATTTTAACGAAACTTGAGACCCTTATGTTGTTTTACATTCTCTTTCGAAGGATATAATTGTCAATGTCCTCCTAATGTTAGTCCAAAAATTATTAAAAGAAAACTAACTCTGGGTCGGATTGCCACACTTTAAAGTTTTGAAGGTCATAAGGTCTGATGATATGTTTGTTAATTGATAATACGTTTGTTAATTACGTTTTTTTTTTCAAAATTATCGAAATAATTGAGAGCGCGCGACCTTGACCTTGTTTTCTTTATAGCCACCCTCTGACGAGCGCTTCCAAGGGGACAAATCGCTGCTACCAAAACTGTGTAACCCAATATTAGTCTAGATTAAAAACAAAATATAAACACTACAAAAACAAAACAAAAGCAAAGCCAACAAATGCGTACAAGTTTTTAATTTTGTCCAGCCTTTAAACAACGATAAACATCTCATTTAGTATCTACAATTTTGCGTGGGATCCGAACCACGCGTCGCGTACTAAAGGTTGCAGATGTTCAAAGTTTTTAGTAGTAGATAGATAGTGGTAGAGATAGTTTGGTGAAAACACACCGTTGATATTTTGCCCTGGTAATTGGGGCATCTCTTGGAGTATTTTATTTTATTTTTTTTTTTTTTCATTCTTTTGAATCTTAATTCTTTGACAATTCTTGCTTTTTGATATACTCTTTTTATATATTTTTTTATTATTATTATTATTAAACTTTATGTAAACACACGTGTATATACTTTTTTTTTTACATCTATATTTATTCTAAATTTTATACTTTCGTACAAATTTGACATATTTAATTGATCTAACTTTAAACTTTGATTCAAATTTTGACATATTTAATTGATCCATTCAAATTTTGACATATTTAATTGATCTAACTTTAAACTTGATTTCAAATGTTGACATATTTAATTGATCTAACTATAAACTTCCATTCAAATTTTTACGTATTTATTTGATCTAACTTTAAAGTTTCATTCAAATTTTAACATATTTATTTAATCTCACTTTAAACTTTCATTCAAATTTTGACATATTTAATTAATCTAACTTTAAACTTGATTGCAAATGTTGACATATTTAATTGATCTAACTTTAAACTTTCATACAAGTTTTTGCATAATTAGTTCATGAAACCGATCCCAAAGGAACATTTTGAGAATCCATTTACATTAGATTTCGGTGTTAGGATATCACTCATTTGTGGGAACACCCATTGGTTACTGTATGGAGCAGAAAGGGAGGGGGGGGGGGGTAAGTGGGTCTGGCCGTATTTACGCCAGTCTGGCCGATATAAAGGACAACTGTTTGCTTACTGGCCGTATCATAGTCACTTAGATACGAAAAAACTGAGCCAATGAATTTATTGTACAGCCGGGCGCGATGCTGGACGGAAAGGTTACTATATTGAAGCTGTACTTGTCAGGCACCCGACGGAGAGTTATTTAAAATAAAAAGAGAACTAAGGAGGGCTTTGGGGGCAATTTTTGAAAGGAGCTTCGTAGAAAATAATGGCGAGGGGTGCTAAAATAGGTAGTACATATCCCATTTGTCAAAGTACTATGATAAAAAAACCTACTGAAACCAAAATGCGGACGAAGAAATCGTTGGGATCGGGGGGGGGGGAGAGAAGGGGGGTTAAACCTAAACTCTCCCCTAATCCGGATCAAGTAAATCTCCCTCTGGTTTATGGGGGCTTCGTATTAGCATTTCAGTACCTTCCTGAAAATAGCTTCATTTTCCGTTTCTCCCATAAATTACCCCTATGTAAATAAACCAAAACGAGCCGTTAGTCTTTCACTAACTACTACCACCGCCTTATCCTGCTTGATCCAGACCCCTTCGCTCCCACTGCAAACCAATTTACTTTTTAACCGAACAAAACCGAGTGCCAGGCACTAACTTCTCGAGAAAAGCGCGCGCCGCAATTTTTTTCAGCGCACACATACAGACATGAATCACAATCAATTATATAACAAACGTACACAGACACACACGATCAGCGCGCGACACCAACCCTCTCTAAATTCACTTTCGTTTTCGAGTTGTCATGTGTGTAATAATGCAGCCGCGAGTTTACTTTCACTGTCCGTCACGATTGCCGTAACATGACACGCAAACGGCCGTTACCGTCGTCTCTGTCGCTAATATCTTCATTCAAACGCTCGATTTAAACCGAATTTGCAGTCCCCACTCCCGCCCATGCCCCCCACCCCCTTCAATGCAAAACTGCCGCATTCCGTTACCAGCGTCTTACTAGTCACAAAATTCTGCAACGCTGCTCGAATGGCGTTACACCGCACGCCACCAACCTCATTGTCCTACCATAGATTCGATCTCAAATGAAATGAGGAAAAAAAGAACTAAATGCCCTGGCAAGGTCGCGCTACCCGGGATGGGGGAGGGGGCTCTGAACCCCCCCCCCCCCACAAACGATCCCTTCAGACGGCGGGACACACTAAACCAACTAGAAAAAAATGCTCCTCTTCTGGTTTGGTCCCCTCTTCTCCCCAAATGGAGGAGAGAAAAGGGTCATAGTTGGGACGTAGATGGTAGGGGAGGGGGGGAGAAGGAGGGGGTGTTCTAGCACTGTCCCTCATAATACTAGAAATCCCAGGACCCAGAGGTACGGACCCTCGGTTAAGCGGTTCCTGCGGATATAAGCGAGTGTTGACTTGGCTCGGAATGTCTCTGTCGGGACACGCCTGGACCCACACCCTAGAACCAAATACGGACGTCTGCTGAAGAGAACAAGCGCCCACCAACCAGGGCAAGAGAACAACAGTCTAACGGCTTACACACTTAGGACTCACCAATCCCCACATATAAACGGTTTTATTCCAGTAATTCTCGACGCGTTCCTGGATCAGATATTGAGGCATAACAGTTTGCGATAACCAACCTTTGCAATTCTTCACTTCTTTGTCACTTGACCTTCATATATATCTCATCTTGGTTTTCTCTCCGATCCTTTTCTACCGGGATATAACCAGCCTCGCCCCCCTTGAGAGAAGCGAGATAGCATTAAAGCTACTGGGGGACAGACTGCTGAAATCCGACCATGCAGACGTTTTGACAACGGACAAACAAAAGAGCTCGCAAAAGGTGTCAAGAGGATTAAGGCGAAGGCCAGCTCCCGGATGTTAAATTGCGCAAAACTCAAGCTAATTTGCCCACGGGCTTCTTTCGAAGGCTGTAATATTTGTGAATACCTCCTGCCCGACAACAGCCGCCCAGTGATCAAAACTACACGAAAGGATTCCGAGAAATCGTAGTAATTGGCTCGTATAAGGAAAGCGGAATAGCCGAAAGTCGAAACTACTTCGGCCTGGGAACCAAGAGAGCTCGAAACTCCTCAGAAAGGTAATAGAACAAGATACTGGTAGTAAGGAGGTGTCGAGGGGAGGGATCACCTTTTGTTTTTATTACCATTTATACCATTAATTCGCACCTTTTGAGGCCTATCTCATGGGGGTGGCCTACAGTATAACAAATCCGAACCAGCGTCGCTCCGGCATATCTCAACCGCCACAAAGCAAACCTCAAACCAAATCGGGTACCCTTCCGACTACCCCATCCCCCTCATGTGGCTCAACATCGTCCAAGGTAACTTTTCATTCGGTTGGGTCTTACCCCGTCAAACAAAAACGGCACGGAAATGGCCTGACAAAACTACGCCAACCTAGAGTACAACAGACGAACAAATACATACACACGCACACAAAAAAAGGATCACACATACACAAGTGTTTTCCGAGCCACTTAACTACACCATATACAAGTTCCACATACAAAAGAATAAAACGGCGTTCCCCAGAGGAGATGGGGGTCTGCTATGTAAATTCAGGGAAGGCTGGGTGAGTTGGAGGGAAGCATAAATTCTAGTCCAGGGACAACTCATTCACACTTGCGACCTTTACCCATTGACCCAGTTTCGAGAAACATCTCATTGCAGGATGTGGCGACCGGAACAGAGGCTTAGCGCCACATGTTGATGTCTAGCAGGCGGCAATGCAAGATGGGACGCGGAGGCCGCTTCCAGTCCATAACTCGTACTTGGAATTAACTCGAATAATAGGTGGAAGGCTTTCAATTAAGGAAACGCCTATACCCAGGATTAAAATCTTAACCCAACAAGACGAGAACCCGCAACACACTGGGCATTGAGGGCGGAGTCAACTTGTGACTGCCGGGCGTAGGATTAGAAAATGTACAAGATTGAAGGAATAACTACAGCAATTTTCAGCTGTCATTAAATCCGTGTATCTTTTAACGCATCGATGCCTTGAATAGAGAGATGCGATTTTAAACTCGGGTTATTTTATTAGCCATCATTAAACTTTGGATTTACCGGAGAATATCCATCCACACCCGATAATACCCAAATGCTACCCTTAAAAATACTTTTTGTGCGCGCTCTCCCATCCATTTCAACACCTTCACCTACACCCACTGACTAAATAAATACATTCACCTCAAAAATGAAGAATTTCCGTGAAAAAGAAGACTTTCGAGGCATGTGCTTGAACGTGTATGCATTTAATATGTGCGTACGTGTACGATTTTTGGTGGTAGGAGTAGAATTAGAGGTGCTCACCGTCAGTGGGCGTGTGTGTGTGCGCGGCGGTTCGTATATGCGTGTTGTGACCTTGGGTGTGGATGAAAATGTCGAGGTCAGATGTCATTGAGATGTAGAACTGATCAAACGAGTGATGAGGGAAGGGGAGGCCTCAAGTGGGATTTCATAGTTATCAACCCACACCCCCACCGGGGCAATCGGACGATACCCGTGGCTGCAACGCCATTTTGCACACATCAGCCAGGGCACGGCTGGCCAAGAAGTAACAAAGGGGAGAGGCGAACATAACGACAGAGCTGAATTGATTGGAAGGGGAGGTTGCACTGAGGGAAAAGTGAAATTGGCTTGGAATTATTGGAAATTGTTACCTTGGCTATCATTACCACTTATCGGTGCATACAAAATAGTCGTCACAGGGATTCGCGCGACCTCTTGTAGGGAGGCAGAACCATTATATCGAGTGTTAAAGCTCAGGGAGAGGCGAAACACGACTAAATTTCACGTCCTCCAACCACGAAGAGGTGATGGGTCCCGTACGTAGTGAAAAAAACAGACGATACAGTTACGGGCTAGAAGCCAAATGCACATAAAAACACTACCTATTCGCAATGGACCGAAGGTTTATAATCTTTCTAACACACACACAAAACAATAAAATTCAACGGCACTTCACACGTCCCTTTGAAGGCCAACCAACGCCAAATGAAGGGTTGGAACTGGGCTATTAACAAAAGCTACGCACTACCTACACTACCAACCAGTGCGTAAACAACCATCCTGCCACAAATGAACAACCAAATAACAAGGATAGGACTCATGTCTGCTATGCTAAGAAATTATTAAATATAAACTTTAATTAATATTATCATCATCCTCCATGACCCTATATTTTTAGAACGTGATTTTTTAAATATTTTTACTTTTTTTTTAAAAAAGTGAAGAAGTAAATTGCTATGAATTTCCAGTGAATTCTTTACCCCCCCCCCCTTCCACCTATATCTACCCTCCCCTCTCTATTTCTACCCACATCTAACCCCCCCCCCCTACAGAAGGACACCCAAATCAAAATAAAAAATATATATTTCGTTCTTAAAATATAGACTTATAGAAGAAAAAAGAAAGGAGAGAGAAAAAGAGAAAAAGAAGAAGAAGATAAGAGGCTCGATCTGTTTCTGTGGCCACAAATGGTCGTTCGCTCATAGCTCATGAGCGCGAGAATGATGAAATAAATAAATCCAACACACCGCAAGAAAGAGAAAACGGATTAATTTTTTCTTCGGAAATAGTTATTTCGTACTTCGAAAAATCCATGCTGGGGTGGGATTCGATCCAAGCACACTGAGGCAGCGATCAACCACTTTGATCTCAATTAAACGGCCCCTTAGACCACTCGGCTACGCGGAAGACAAAAGCTTCCAAATATACGAGCTTTTTAAGGCACGCTTCGCAAGTAGGATTTTTCGAAGTAGGAAATAAATATTTCCGAAGAAAAAATGAGTCCGTTTTCTCTTTCTTGCGGTGTGTTAAGATTTCTTTCGTCATTCTCTCGCGCTCATACTTTGTGTAATCGCCGCGTGCTTAACTCAATTTCTCCTTTGTCCTTTGATTTCCCAGTTAATTTTTCTCTCTTTCACAGTTCCGATCGACCTTGCGAAGCGTGCCTTAAAAAGCTTGTTTATTCGGAAGATTTTGTCTTCCGCGTAGCCGAGTGGTCTAAGGGGTCGTTTAATTGAGATCAAAGCGGTTGCTCGCTGCCTCAGTGTGTTTGGTTCGAATCCCACCACAGCACGGATCTTTCGAAGTATGAAATAAATATTTCCAAAGAAAAAGTTATTCCGTTTCTCTTGCGGTGTGGCTAATTTCCTCTAACGTAACGTTTAACCAAGGCGGAATAAATACCCCCTAAAAATCGTTTTCTTTCACTTTTTGCCAGATCCTCACTCCACTCATTACATCGGGAAAGGAGGCAAGAACATTTCAAAACACTCCAAAGATGATCGAATAAGATCGAAAGCTCAGCAATCTAGTTTGTTTTTCACCAAACACATTCATTTAAAAAAAGAGATGAATACTGGGCAAGTAATCCACCATCTACAAGATGGGATAAAAAAGATAGTTAGAAGAGAAAGTTGCCAAAGGAAATTAATTAAGGCAAAATACACAATGGTCTTCAACAAAATTTGCATATATATATATATATATATATATATATATATATATATATATATATATATATATATATATATATATATATATATATATATATATATATTAGCAGAGATACCCGTTATTTCCCCGAAAAGATGTGTTCGGAAATAAAGAAGACTTTTTATCGAGGGCATTGCCCGAGATAAAAAGTCCTGTGGTAATTAAATCGAGATGACCCTTGTTTGAAATTGTGGCATAAAGATATCCTTAATTACTGAATATTAGAAAGAGGTGGACTAAGAGGGGTAAAATGGTTAAGGAACATATGGAGATGGAGGACTAAGGGGGGGGAAAGGATGGGGAGAGGTGAGGGGATGGGATAGGTGTAGAGGAAGAAAGAGATGAGAGGGTGAGGGGAAAGAGATGATCACAATTGTATTGAAAGATCAGAGGCCGAAGGGCTGATAGCAAGCGCAGCGAAGCGCAAACTCCCCCGTAAGGAAGAATGGCGAGGCTTATTATTATTATTATTAACGACGTTCTCCCAACGCTTAAATACGTGATGGAGTCCTAATTATTTTTTAGTGTGAAATATAATAATTGACATCGTCCCACACCTCTCCCATACCCCTTTCTATCGTGATCTTGCAATGATCGAAATACGGTTACCATAGCAACGAGTACCCACATTCACACTGCAGGACTGTTAGATTGGTCCATTGCAGGGGTCCCCAACCCGCAGAGTACCACGGGCCGCACCAATAAAAAAGACCCTCTGAAAACCAAATATACAGAAAAAATAATCAAAGAATTTATAACTGAGACGCCCGGTGATATTTCTCAGCCCAAAGCTTATCGAAATTAGGGCTAATGGAAATAACACTCAGCTAGAGAACGTCAACCAAGCGGTCAATGTTAATTTTAACAAGTGGCCCGCGGGTTGAGGACCCATGGTCTGTTGGATACAATTACTCTTGGCGTGGATGAAGGGCGTCCCACCGGTGTACCCGATGCAGATACCCAATTGCCGCTATAATATCCGCATACCATCACTGCGTACTGTCCAGTTTACTTAAGAGATCGAAGTGAACATCAGTATAGAGGATGAGGCAGAATTCCTTAATCTCGGTCAATGATCATTTTCCTCGTCTCGAGTGCCACTCCCGAACATGCAATGTCATGAAGACTCCATCTCTGCCCGGAAGAGAACCTAACCGTATTGTAACGGTGGTATTCACGAACGTACACGCAAGAATGTGAGTGTAGAAACGTACACAAAAGGAGCCCCAACGGGTCGAAGAATTGAAGCTTAAAAATCCCTATATTTGACTAGAGTCCCTTGGAAATAGTGAATATTAACACGGGGGCGTTTACAGGATTCTAGAGGGCTCCTTCAAAAGGCATGTTCAAAACATGAATTTCTCGACAAGCCAATATAATAACGGGAAGGGGCGAGAGACCCAGTCAGGTTAAGGGGAATTAAGACATCATGGGATTATTATATATTTAACTGATCTGAAATTAAATTTCATCGATACTTTTCGACTATCCCGACGTAACTAATAATAAATTACAATAATTAACACGGCTAAAATAATAATAATAATACCACCTGTACCCGACAAACCAATCAGTCCGAGAAAGAAGCGTTACTTATCCACCAGATCCTTCAGCCCTCCACCTTCATTTTAGTACAACTACAAAGACTAAACAATAATGACAATGATAATAAAAAAATAATACACAATAATATGAATATAAATACAAAAAAATAATGATAATCAAAAGAATAATAAAAACTGATAATACTAAAAATAGATAAAATAATAATAATAACAATGATAATAATAATAATAATAAAATAATAATGATAATAATACAATGATAATAATAAAAATAATGATAATAAAATAATAATGACAATAATAATAATAATGATGATAATAAAATAATAATAATAAAAATGATAATAATAAAAATAATGATAATAAAATAATATAACAATGATAATAATAATAAAATAATAATAATGACAATGATAATACAAATAATAATATTAAAACTTGTCAAATGAGGCACCTGGATAGAAGGTACTGAGAGAGAGAGAGAGAGA
The DNA here is from genome assembly GCA_963969495.1 of Ceratothoa steindachneri. Classification (NCBI taxonomy): domain Eukaryota; kingdom Metazoa; phylum Arthropoda; class Malacostraca; order Isopoda; family Cymothoidae; genus Ceratothoa; species Ceratothoa steindachneri. Next base: position 37,004,085 of record OZ018331.1, on the reverse strand, counting down.
GAGAGAGAGAGAGAGAGAGAGAGAGAGAGAGAGAGAGAGAAAGAGAGAGAGAGAGAGAGAGACGAGAGGGGGGGGTAGGGGTGAGAGGGGAGTTATATGCCCACCCCCCTCTCAGCGCGCTGCATCACTCTCAACGCCCCCAAGTTGCCACTCGCGCTTCACATGTCTCCCTCCCCTAACCGCACCACTTTTAGAAACCTCTCCAATTTTATCCCCCCCTTCCTCTAGGGGGGGCTCGATGCAAATAACCCTGCAGGTTTCATCCCTAAACCGTGTTCAAGATCGTCGTACCTTCCACCTGACCGAATCGCGCGCCCTACCCGCCCCAACGCCAAGTGAGTCGGGGTTTGTTTTTATTTTACTCATCCACGAAGGAATTAATCCAACGTCGGGTGGTTCATCGCTCCGAGGAAAGGGGGGGTATAACGCCCCCACCCAGGGGAGGGGAGCAACGCCCTCCAGCGGTAGGGCACATAAACGTGGCTCAAACTAGTCGTGTCCGGTACGCGTCGCGCCAACATCTCCTCGATGCCCCTCCCCAGTCCCCACAATCGCGAGGGGGGGGGGGACTGTTACTAGTACCTGGATAAGCGGCACGCCCTTCCGACCCGACTGCCCACGGCGGTCTCAAACTAGATTTAGATTACCCTGTTTTTATTCCTCTTCTCCAGATTTTCTTGGCCGGCGATCAACTAGTCGCCGACCAGCTTTCGTCCATTCGTCACTGGTCGGGTCTGCCTCAACAGCCTCCCCTCCCTCTTTCTTGGCTCTTGTGGACTGAGGAGGAGGGCGGGGGGGGAACATGCCCGCTTTCTTCCGACCTTGTTTCCCCTTCTATAACTAACCTCCACGGGGGTATCACATGTAGCGTGGAAACGAGGGGGACGCACTGACCCTAACGCCCGCAAATATGTTCCCCCCTGCCCCAATAACCGGAGGGAGCTCGGCGGGTATATACCTTTCACACAATTTCGCCCCCCCCCTCCCCCACATTCACTACAGATCTCTCCTTACAAGATTCCTTGCGGGATCGCTCGTTGGTTTCCACTTTTAATGAACATTAATGGTGTCACTTGAACAGGTCATTATCAAGTGGTTCGTTGGTTGAGTGGTTAGCTGCTCTGCCGACACATTCATTGGCCCATATTCGACCACCGGGCTGTGGCATGGGAGATAAAGCTTATTTTTCACTCTTAAATATTTAAAAATGTCACAGAGAACCCTTACCCCCCCCCCCCTGTTGGACCAAGCGGAGTCTTGGTTCACCACGCACGACCATCAGTGTCGTGGTTCACCACGGAACACTGATAGGAAGAGCATCAGATATGCCGGGGTTTCGACGGATGACTCCAATCTGGTGAGTGGTTCCCACGGATGACGTCAAGGAAGGGAATCCGGTGAGACGCGTCATAAACCAGCAGACTCTGAGATCTACTCGAGGCTAGTTCAAGAGAGAAGGGCAAAGAGGGGAAGTCCGAAGTGAAGGACGATTAAAAGGAAGGGAGAATAGGGATGAAGTTTTTAAAAAAACTCTTTAATTCTGTAATGTTTATCAATTCTATTTTTAAACTTGTTCGCTGCAGTGTTTTCAACAGCGTTCTTAGCGAAATTATTCTAAGTGTGTGTAATTTTCTAAAATTTTGTGCTCTCGCAATGTTAAACTTTTTGCTTACTATTATTTTGGTTTGAAACCGTTATTTCTAGTTGTTGTTCGGTTATCTAACTCACTTTATTTACCTATACTTTATAATATTTTTGAATACTTTAATAAGTTGGCCGTAAAAATAAACACCACCTCTCAGCCTTTCTTCGTACGATCAATTTTCAAGTCCAGGAATCAATTTCCTCCCTCGACGACTTCCAATATTACACTATCCTTTCGCATGTACGGAGACCAGAAATGCACCGCATACTCCAAATGAAGTATTACAAGCGCTCTACATATAATAATATCTTCGAAATTAACTTAAAATTGTTCGCCCGTAAAATTCTACCTAGAATTGAGCCTCGAGAGCTGGACAGTAAAACCCATTTTTTTAAATCTTTATATTATATGTGTATATAGCGGAATAATATTTTTCGATTTAAACAGGTAGTAGGGAGATATCTGCACCTTAGGTAGGTCAAGATAACACTACACATTAAAATACATGAAATCTCTAACCTTTTGACAGTCATTAGTTCACACTAAACAACAAATGCCCTGATTGCCTCTCAGCCAGGGGGCGTCGGGGAAAGTCTCCAGTCAAAGGTTTTTCCATAAAACAACACAATGCAGCTAGTTAATATGGTATTATATGGTAATAACGCAATGCAGCTAAAGTTAATATGGTCTTATATGGTAATGAATGGGAATGTAGAGTACCTGTCGGATGAATTTCTCCATACAATTAATTATTTTAGCCAGGTCAAATGAACACTCCCACCCACAAGGCATAAACCAACCAGCAAAAAAACAACCGGATTGGCCGGTTATTATGTATGACCCCTTTATAAAGAGGTTTAATCAAACAAGAACCTTACCACAACCATGGTTGAACACCGAGAGAACCGTTACATTCCGAAGTAAGGGGGAAAGAAAACAACATAAAATTAAAACTACCACGACTTGTGATCTTTGAGCTTGGTACTTGTCTTTAGGTTTCCTGGTCTCGCTTTCCACATAAGACTATGGTAGTTGGGGGTTCACCCAGCCCTTGTTGCTCCCTCCCACAAGGGGGAGGGTGTAGCGAGAGTAATACCCTTGCTACAAGTGAAGCCTGGAGTATTAGTACTCCCGACCTCATTAATATCTCCCACTTCCCCAAGCCTGTATAGACCCAACGAAGCGGGAAAGATGACGTTAAAATTTAAACAAAAAATCCCTTCAATTCGGTTGAGGGATTTTGTCAAAACCACTTTCCTGACCCCCCCCCCCTCCCCTCCCTAATGCCCAAATATTTTTAGTACTGAGCGAACTCATCATGTATCACTGAGTAGATCAATCCAACTCTTAAATTTCTGCCTTGTCATGGGGGTGCTGTGGCCCCCCTTTTTTTTCTTTTTTTTGAAGGGGCTATCTGGCGACTGCCCACTTGGGCATAAGTCGCCGCAAACAAACAGCCCAATTCTAGGCTACTTTAAAATAAAAATCTTAACAGAAACAATAAAAAGGGGATAACAATCAGGGAGCAAGCTCCGGCGTCGGGGGAGGTCCCCCTCCCCCCGGCGTAGGAGCCTGCGACCTACAAACACAAAAAACAAACAACAATAACAACTAGTTAAATACAAGAGAGAAGGCCGGCCTCCCCCAAAAAGTCTATCAGTCCACCAGCCATGGTGCACGCACTCGTCTCGAGTACAAGGGACAGGCGGTAGCGACCCCGCCCAACCCGGTACCGGCCCCCTAATATGCTGAGGAAATCAGGGGGGGGTCATACGCCCCCCCCCCCCCTGGGAATCCTTGGAGTAATCGGGTCGCGCCACTCTCAAAATATCCAACCACAAAATTAAGATCCACTCGCGGGAATTGAGGTCAGGAGGGCACGTCATTTATATGTCAGCTGCAGCATATCCCGTCTGCTACACCTGACAATGCTTTAGGAGGGAGGAGGGCGTCTGATGGTAAACTGATGGCGCAACGAGGAGCAGGAGGATAAACGGGATTGAACACCGGTAAAAGATTAAACAATAAACCTAAACACAAAAATTATAAAAAATATAAAAGGGATAAAACGACACTTCGTGATAGAAATGTAAGGAGGGAGGACAACTGAAGGAAGTCCTCTGATAAAATAAAGCGAAGTCGAGCAGGAAAGGCGACGCCAGAAAGGGTAGGGAAGCAAGAATTTCGAAGAGAAGCAAGGCGGGGACAAACTACTAAAATGTGAGCTACAGGTAGCTCGCCACCGCAAAAGGGACAACCAGGGGTAACTCGGCCTCCACCCGAAACTAAATAGCCATGGGTGAGTCGTCTGTGCCCAATTCGCAACCTGCAAAGAGAAACCTCCCAAGACCGGAGTCGCTGAGAGTTAGAGGACCAGGAACGGACAGAGCGTTTAATAAGGGACAGCTTAGAAGATGGGAACGAATCCCATTCTATCTGCCACAAACAAAAGACATACGCCCTGATTACGGGGTAGGAATCCCTAAAGAGCAGAGGGGCTGCATCCGGCACCTCGAGGGAAGCCGAGCGGGCCAGCCGATCAGCCGCCTCGTATCAACCCAATGGTATGTGGACGTAAAAGAACGAACTGCCTCCAAAGCAGGCCGGGAATCGCTAGAAACAATAAAATCTGAAGAATTGAGGGATAAAATCAAATTAAAAGCCAAAAAAATGGCCGTCAACTCTGCGGTAAAAACGGATGCTACAGGGGGGAGGGCGGAGTGAAGAGACTCCGTAGAGGACACCGCGGTTGCCCCAGCATCAAGGTCCGACTTCGAGCCGTGAGTAGAGATGGGACGCTGGTGAGCATGACAACATGCATGTTCAAGAAACAGGCACTTTAATAGACGAAGGTCAGTAGACCCTTTCTCGAAATGCCAAAAACCAGCACACAACTCAAGAGGGCCGACGCCCCAACACGGAGCCGGCGGGAATGGGAGGGCCAACACCCCGGGAACACCAAGGGAGGGATGGTCCCCAACCCGGAGCCCCAGAGTAGAGATGGCCGCCGATCAAAAGATGTCGAAGAGGACGGGGCAAAAAGGCACTCATGGACTGGGGGTGAAGGGTATTGCTGAACACGAAACGGGGATCGTAGGCACACCTGCAGCCGGTGGTATCGCAAGGGAAGCACGCCACCCTCAACAAAGAGGCTAGGGATAGGCGAGGTTCGAAAGGCTCCACTACTAAGACGGGCCCCAAGCGAACGAACAGGGTCAAGTATCTTCAGGGCTGAAGGAGACGCTGAAGAATACACCTGGCAACCGTAGTCCAGACGGGATTGGACCAGTGCCGAATAAAGCGACCACAAGGTGCACCTATCACCACCCTAAGTGGTGTGGGATAAAACCCTAAGCAAATGCATAGCCTTCGAACAGGACGCCCTCAAGCGACGCAAATGGGGTACCCAAGTGAGCCATCAATCCAAGAAGAGGGGAGGGGGACCAAGGAAACCACGACCCCGATAAAAATACATGGCCTTCGTTTTGTTGACCGAAAAACGGAAACCCTTTTGAGACAGCACGACCCGACACAGCATCAATTGTCAGCTGTAATTGACGGGTAGCAGAAGGCAAGCGGGGAGATGAGCAAAACAACGCCAAGTCATCCACTAAGAGGAAAGCCTCCCTACCCGAAAGTGGACACCAGAGTATTAATGTCAATGGCGAAACATGTCACACTTAAAACACACCCTTGGGGAACACCCTCCTCTTGAATCCGCAAGTCTAAAAAAGCATCCCCAATACGGACCTTAAAATTACGGGACGATAAAAATTCTTGAATAAAAACCGGTACAAAGCCTCTCATACCCCAATCATATAACTGACGTAAAACACCATATCTCCACGTGGTATCGTAGGCCTTCTCAATGTCGAAGAACACCGCTAACACCTGATGCCTGTAGGAAAAGGCCAGTGAAACGGAGTCTTCCAAACGAATGAGGTGGTCAAGAGTACTACGACCGCTGCGAAAACCACACTGAAATGGAGAGAGGAGCGAGTTGGACTCCAAAAACCAAAAGGCAAACTTGGACCATCTTCTCGAACTTACTGAGGCAGCTCGTAAGAGAAATCAGGCGATAGTGACTGGGGTCCAAACGATCCCTACCGGGCTTGAGAAAGGGGAGATCAACCCCCACACGCCAGGAGGACGGATAGATTCCTTTGACCCAAAGCAGGTTGTAGAGGTCAACCAAAAATAACTCAAAGTGGCGATGGAGACGACGGAGAAAGTCGTAGTGGATGCAATCATCACCGGTAGAGGTGGAGCCACAGTGAGACAAAGCATCCTGCAGCTCATAGACGGGAAAAGAGAGCATTATAAGAGTAGGTGGTGCACGTGGTAAATCTCAAAGGCGAGACTCTATGGCGACCTTATGATCGAGAAACCGTCGAGGATAGTTACCAGCGCTACTCACCGAAGCAAAATGGTCAGCCAGAGCTTCGCTGACCAACCGGCCATCGGACACAAGCGACCCTCCGATGTCTAGAGTGGGGATGGACTGACCAGCGTAGAGACTACAGATCTTATTGATCCGCTTCCAAACCCGAGTCAGTGGCGTGGACGAAGAAATGGAAGATACGTACCGGCGCCAAGACTCACGGCGGGCACGACGGAGGGTCCTTTGGCGGATGGCACGAGCCCGGTTCCGGATCGACCCTATTCGAGACGGTCGGGTTCCGCCTATAACGGGAGTGGGACAACTGATAGGCAGAAATAGCCGAGGCGCAATCCTTCAACCACCAGGGTCCGTTTGCGTGTCCCGCAACAGGGCACCTCCGCGGAACGAAGCGCTCAGCAGCCTCTAAAATATGAGACCACTGAATCTACGGTATCGAAGGAACCCCGGGCGGCATCAATAAAGGAAGCCTCCCGGAACCCAACCTAATTTGCTCGCCGCAGATCCCAACGAGGAGGGAGGAAAAGGCACAGGCCAGAAAGGGCGGCCGGCAGGACTATCGGGAAGTGATCCCTCCCGGAAAGGTCGTCCCGAATCGACTACCGGAGGTCGAGGAAACAGTCGGGCGAACATAAGGACAAGTCAACAGCACTAAACGGATCCATTTGAACATGCTAAGAAGTAAAGTCCCCGGAATTTAAAAGATAAAGGGAATCGGATAATAAGAGGGACTCAACCACTCCGCCCCGGGGATTACGGGCAGTATCACCCAAGATGGGTGGCGAGCATTAAAATCACCAAGTAATAAAAATGGGGTAGCTAACTGACTTGTGAGCTCTTAAAGGTCAGACCGACTCAAATTAAACTCCGGGAGGATGCACACAGAACAAACAGTTAAAAGCTTGGAAATAAAAACCCTCGCAGCAACAGCCTGCGAGGTAGTACGGAGGGGAACTGGCGCAGAGAAAAGCGAAGAGGAAATTAAAAGCGAAGCATCACCATAGGACACGTCCACGGTAGGGGGGGAGGGATTAAACACCCGGAAGTGCCGGAAAGGGGCGAGCCCCAAACTTATAATCTTGCAAACAGACCACCGACGGCTGAACGCTAGAAAGCAAGAGCTGGAGTTCCTCCCACTTGGGGAGAACCCCTCGACAATTCCACTGTAGGATGACAGACATTACTGTCGTCTCGACACCAACGTCGGGATTCTAGTGACGGAAACCGTCGAAGGTTCCCGACTACTAGAAGGCCCAGAAGGGGGAAGCGACAAATTGCGATGAGCCGGGGACGCACCCGGCACGGACTTGGCAGCGTGAAGGGCGAGAGGCGAGAGCTGAGAACCGGACCGAACCCCCAACGTGGAGGGCTCATGGCCCGGAGGGAAAGGGAGATTGAGCAGACGGACGAGAACTAAGATGCGAAGAAGATGGAACAAAAGATGGAGCATGGTTAGAGGGTGAGAAGGTAATTGGATCGGATGGAGAGGAAGGAGCAGGGTCAGAGAATGAGGAGGGAACAGGTTCAGAAGAAGATGAAGGAACAGGGGTAGGAAGCATGGGAAACGAAACTGGGGTAGGAGATATAGAAGACTGCACAGAGGTAAGGAGCAAGGTAAGAATGGCCTGGGGTAGGAGGCAATGAAGACGGAATCGGGTGAACTTCCGCCCGGACAATGACATCGGTGATGCCAACGGGAGGCCAGCGAAGGCCAGGGAAGAGAAGACATCAAAACGGAGGACGCCTCAACAACCAACTCGGAGGGCCAAACCAGCCTCATCAGAGGCAGCACGCTTGGACTCCGAACGGGGTGAGGAGGAACCCTACCGCTGAAGCAAAGGAAGGGGAGGAACAGCAGGGACAGACGCCTGGAGGAACTGCCGGATTTTTTTTTTTTTTTTTTTTTTTAATGAGCTCATCTGGCGACTGCCTACTTGGGCATTAGTCGCCGTATTAAAACTGGCCTAGTTCTAGGCTACTTCAAAATAAATTAAAGAGAAAAAAAAAACAAACAAAAAAAACAAAAAAAACAACACCCCAAAAGGGGGAAAGGAAGCAAGCTGGTGCGTCGGGGAGAGGTCCCCCCGGCGCAGGAGCGTGCAACTAAAGGAAAAAAGAAACAAAAAACAAAAAAAAACAAATACAAAAAATAACAACAAACAAACCTTGCTTAAATAATAGGGAGAAGGCCGGCCTCTCCCAAGAAGTCAATAAGTCCACAAGTCAATGTGCACGAATCTGTCCCGAGCACAAGGGACAGGCGGTAGCGACCCCGCCCATCCCGGTACTGGGACAGGTATCGTGCACGAAGATCACCCAGACTGGGACATTCGACAAGAATGTGCCGAACAGTCTGGGGGACGACGCAGTCGTTGCAATAGGGCGCAGGCGAGCGCTCCATCAGATAGCGATGCGTCACACGAGTGTGTCCGATTCGGAGACGACAGAAAGCAACCTGAAGCCGCCGCGGCATTGGGGGATAGGTCCATGGGAACAGTCGCGGCGCAATGGCACGCAACTTTAGGTTCCCTTCGACCGTCTCCCATCTTCTTTGCCAAGCAGTCCGAAGAGCTGCCCGTATTCCTGCCATGTAGTCGGTGTGAGGAAGAGCGAAACGCTGGTCCGGTCGCAGAGTCCTCGCGGACTCTTTGGCGCCCTCATCGGCGCGCTCATTCCCCGCAATTCCTACATGTCCAGGAACCCAGCAGAAGACAATCTCGACATCTGCCCGGCTCGCCAAAACCGTGGCGTCACGGATATCGCGAACCAGGGGATGCGGAGATTCCAATGCCCCGAGAGCACTCAGGGCGCTTTGTGAGTCGCTATAGATCACAATCCGGTCTCCGAACCGGGCACATCGCGTAATCTCCCGTACCGAGTGGTGTATTGCCACCAGCTCGGCCGTGAAGACAGACGCAGCGCCTGGTAGAGCCCCGCTGACTTCAAACAGAGGGGATACGGCGTGGAAGCCGACCCCCTCTTGGGACTTGGAGCCATCCGTATACACTGGCACGGTACCAGCGTGACACGATGTGTGCTCCAAAAAGGTCGAACGCAATACTCCCGGCGCAGTACAAGCTTTGGGAGCAGAGGCGTGGCGACAAATAGCCAAATGTGGTACCCTCCAGGGTGGCGTCCTGGGCAGAACCAGGGGCGCCACCGGCCCGAGAGCTATATCTACCTCTCGAAGGAGTTTCCTGGCCCTAAACCCAAAGGGCTTAGGGTATGACTGGCGTCTCTCGGCGGCATAGGCACCATCGAGATAAGCTGCGGATGCAGTGAGAGCTGTTGGCGACTGAGGGAGGCGCCGGGCTCGCGCGTACAGGCGAGTGATGCACTGCACGCGGCGCAGAGCGAGTGGCATCTCCCCAGCATCGACCAACAGGCTCTCAATGGGGGAAGTGCGGAAGGCACCGGTCGCAAGGCGAAGGCCGGTGTGGTGGATCGAATCCACCTTCCGCAATAAACGCTCGGCTGCGGATGCATAAAGCTCGCATCCGTAGTCGAGCTTGGAACGAACAAAGGATCGATAAAAAAGTAGGGCGGTAGCCCTATCAGCGCCCCAAGCGCTGAACGTCACGGAACGGAGAATGTCCATGGCGCGGGTACAAGAGACCCTAAGGCTCCGAATATGAGCCGCCCAGGTGAGGCGTCGGTCGAATACAAGACCAAGGAAACGGTGCGACTCAACCACATCCAGGCGCACCCCATTAAGAAACAAATCTGGGTCGGGGTGAAGCCGTGGATGGCGGCAGAAATGCACCACCTTAGTCTTGGCCAAAGAAAACCGAAACCTGTGCGCTTCGGCATAGCGAGAGACGCGGTTCAATGCCTGTTGGAGTCGACGCTCCAGAGTTGGCATCTGGGCCGCGCCAAAAGAGATCGAAAGGTCGTCCACGTAGAGCGTAGCGAGAACATCTTCCGGCAGCACCGAGGTGATGCCGTTGATGCTCAGGGCAAAGAGTGTGACACTGAGGACACTTCCCTGCGGGACACCCTCTTCCTGCTCCTTTGGGCCGGAGAGAGCTCCCCCCACCCGTACGCGGAATCGACGATCTCGCAAAAATTCAGATATAAACATTGGGAGGCGTCCCCTCGCCCCCATCGTGTGGAGAGTCTCCATGATACCGTATCGCCATGCGGTATCATAGGCCTTCTCCAAATCGAAAAAGACCGTGGCGTAGTGCTGTCTACGAAGGAAAGCCTCGCAGACTGCATTTTCCAGTCGGAGCAGAGCATCCGACGTGGAGTGGAACTTGCGGAAGCCGCACTGTGCGGAAGACAGATGGCCTCCGCTGTCCAAGAAATAGGCTAATCTAACATTTACCAATTTCTCCATCAACTTGCACACGCAAGAGGTTAGAGAGATTGGGCGGAAACCGGTCGGAGTAGAGTGATCTCTCCCCGGTTTGCGAAAGGCGAGCACAGTAGCGATTCGCCAGGAGTCTGGGAGAAGACCTTCCACCCAGATCCTGTTGAACAAATCTAACAGAAAGGCCATGCCTCGCTCACCCAGGTGTCGAAGCATGGCGTACGGGACATCGTCCGGACCATGGGCGGTGTCCGCGCACGAAGCGAGAGCGGAACGCAACTCACTCACAGTAAACTTGTCGTTGAAGGGTTCTCCGCCTCTGGAGGTAAAGTCCAGCCGGCGGCCTTCCGCGACATCACGACGTGCATTGAATGCTGGCGGAGCAGCATCACGGCTAGAGAATGCGGAAAAAGCGGTCGCTAAGGATTCCGCCACGGACGCGGGGTCCGAGATTGCGGTCCCATTCTCCTGGAGAACGGGAGGGGGGTCCTGCGAGAACTTGCCCCGAATCCTTTTGACTCGCTTCCACACCTCAGCTAAAGGGGTCTTCCCGTTAAGTGAAGACACGTATGCCCGCCAAGAAGAGCGGCGGGCGTGCTTCGAAATATACCGGAACCTAGCCCTAGCCCGACGAAATTCAGCGACAGTGAAATCGTTCGGGCGGCGCTTATAGCGCATGTAGGCATAAGGCTTCTGTTTGAGGGCCGTCTCACACTCGGCCGACCACCATGGGAGTGGTCGGCGTGCAAAACGGCCAGACGTCCTAGGAATAGTAGTCAGGCCCACGGCGATGAGGTTGCCGGAGAAGAACTCAACGGCCTCATCTACCGACCTAAACTCCTCGACTGAGATAGAGAATTCAGTCATTTCCTGAAAGGCAGGCCACCGCGCCCGCGCCAAGCACCACCGAGGTGGTCTCTCAGGCGGCAGTTGCCCTGAAAATGATATTTGAATGGGAAAGTGATCACTACCATGGAGGTCATCGACCACCCCCCAATCAAAATCAGGCTGTGCATCCGAAGAGCACAAAGATAGGTCAAGGCAAGAAAATGAAGCGGTTCTCGGACAGTGATGCGTAAACTCATCCACGTTTAGGACACCCATCTCAAGCTCTTCGATCAGATCGGCAAGGACTTGTCCCCTGGGATTTATGGAGTAATCTCCCCAGAGAGGATGCCTGCCGTTCAGATCTCCAAGCAAGAGATAGGGCCTCGGCAACAGTGCCACGACGCGGCGGAAGTCCCCCGCGTCGAAGTCAGCTGACGGTGGAATGTACGCAGAAATGATAGTATACCTCCTATCCAGGTGCAGCTGCACAGCCACTGCCTGAAAGGAGGTATCTAAAGAGAAAGGAAGAACGGAGACATCATGCCGGGTGTAAACTGCGCATCCCCCAGCCCGGCCATCCCGCGGTGGTGGGGTCGCAAGACCCTTATACCCCGGGAGGGCAGGGAGGGGGCACGCACCTAGCATGGTCTCCTGCAAAAAAATAGCTAACGGGGAACGGGACGAGACGAGCCTCCGCAGCTCCTCCCAGTTGGCCCGGAGTCCACGGCAATTCCATTGAAGGAATATGCCCTCCAGGCCTAGCTCGGAGGAGACGCGGGGGCCCTCCTCGAATTGAAGACCCTCACGGGAATGGCCGTACGCTTCCCGGGGGCAGAACCCCAGGCGCTGTTGGCCGGACAAAGCGCTGAAGGCGCTGTCGCCTTCGAGGACTTATTGGGGGAGGTTGGGCTCGCCATGCGAGTCTTTTCCTCCCTCCGCCTCGAAACCTTAGGCGGGCGTTGCGGCTTCGGAGGCGGGGGGCCCTCTTTTCGAGGAACCACCGTCTCCGAGCCACTCGCTCCACCTCGGGGCGTGGGCGAAGGAGCCGAAGCTCCTTTGTTGCTGTCCTCCTTTCGGGGGGCAGCTTTAGGAACCCCGGAAGATGGCCTAGCGACCATCTTCAGGGGTGTTGCCTCCTGTGAGTCTAACGACTCGGTGGAGGCGTGTGGCCGTTTCGCCTTACGGGAAACGGTCACGCTGGGGGAAGAGGGGGGAGCCCTGGTTTTAGCCGGGGCAGGGTATGAGCCCTTTTTGCCGCCAGCTTTACCAGGGGAGCGCCCGGGTTGGGTAGAGCCCGCAGAAGGGCTCCGAATGGGCGCGGAAACAACCGTGCTCGTTGGCCTGGATGGGCCGGGAGCAGAGGGTGCCTTCCTAACTATTGAGGCATATGACGTCCCAGGCAGAGCCGGGCGCGCCAGGACCAAGTCCTTTGCCTCGCGGAATGAGAGTCGATCCTGGGCCTGAACGGCCAGGATTTCTTTCTCAAGGAGATATGCACCACATTGCTTCGAAGAAGCAGGGTGCGGCTCTCCGCAATTGACACACTTGGCCACACACGATTTGGACTTATCGTGTGCGACCTTGGAGCAATTTACACAGACTTCGGGTGACCCCGACTTTGCACGTCTACATGAGCGATTCGTATGGCCGAAGCGGTGACAGTAATAGCACCGCCGCGGAAGTGGCACGAATGCCTTCACGCGGTAGCGGTACCAACCGGCACGCACCGACTCAGGGAGCTTGTCACAGTCGAACGTGACGAAGAGTGTAGGGGTGGGTCTCGAGGCCCCTCCCTGTTTTCTCATCACACGTTCGACCTTGACCGCCCCATGGTCGGCCAGCTCTAAGGTGATGTCCTCAATGGAGTAGTCAACGAGTTCCCTCGCATAAACTACTCCTTTCACAAAGTTCATGGTAGAGTGCGGCGTCACACTCACCGGGGTGCCATGAAGTGTCCGAAGAGCACTAATCTTAGCCGCCTCGGCGGGATTCGCCGCATTCGCCAGAAGGCTCCCGTCCGAGAAACGGGTTACCTTCGGCTCTCTACCGATTGCACTAGCTAATCCTCTCCTCTGATGGATCATGTTGCCCTTGGACAACATGGTGCCATCAGTGGAGCGAATAACGAGGAAGCGTTTGAAGCCAGCGGGCTCGAAAACGCCAGGTAACCTCTGAATCAGGGGCCCCGATGTCATCGAGGCTCCGCCCTGTGCACTCTTGGTATTAGTCTTCTTTGTCAGGGGCTCCGCAACCGGGGGGGCAGAGGGGGCGGATGTGCCGATCTTGGCTTGGTCGCTTGCCCGAGTGGCAGCATACCCATCCGTCCCCGCAGCCCCCGCGGATGGAGAGGAGCCCCGAGTCTTTTTTGTCTTTTTAGTCTTTTTATTTTTCTTTTTCGGAGAGGAGGGCGGGGAATGAACCCGCTTTTCACCTCCGCCGGCAGAAGTCCCCAGGCCAGATGGACCAGCCTCAGCCAGGTCCCTCTCCGAAATGGAGAAGGTCCTGGTTGTCGTAGGGGCACCTGTCGGAGGAGATCCCTCCCCTCCTTTTACTGCCTCGGAGCCCTCAGCCATTTGAGGAGGACCTTGCATAGGGGCGGATTCGGGTTCGGTGCTTGGCGCCGAGCCCGAATTCCCCCCTATGGAAGGCCCTACCGTCTGAGGCTGGGTCTCCTCAAGGACCATGTCTATCACAGGAGGGGCCTCCAGTTGGCCATCCCCTCCCAGGACATCGCAGGTCCCCTTGGCAGTATTGTCACTAGTCAGGTGGTGTGGGGAGGCACAGGCCTTGACCCCAGCAAGGTTTAAAATTCTTGCCAGCAGGTCTTTTGAGGGAAGCGACCGAAGGGGCCTGGCTTCCCTCTCCCCCCTAAGGGGGTTTGCCCTACCGAGCCGCTTGCACGAGGGGCGGACGGCAATGGGCTGCCTGCTGGCTTTCTTGGCAGTCCCCTTAGAAAGCAAAGGAGGGACTGCCGCTGGAGATAGGGAGGTGCCTGAAAGCACCTCCAGAGAAGGGGGTGAGGGGGAGTCCCCTACACCCGTAGGCGTAGGAGAGGAGTAAGCCTCCTCTCCGGTTAAAGAGTTATGGAGGGTCCCTTGCGCAAGCACAAGGGGGGGGACCTCCATTTTCTCGGTGGAGCTGCCCGAGGGCGGCTCCGTCGATTTTCTTGGGGAAGTTGGGGGTTGGGTTTTTTTGGGTTTTTTTCATTCATGGGCATGATGACCATCTTTTTATTACGGGACGCAATAGCTCATCACCTCTCGCAGTTGCCCGCACTGCGAGAGGTGCTTACAAGCCCGGCAGAGCCAGGCGCCGCCATTCGGGACCACCCCTCCCGCCTGGTGGCCTGGCAGTCCTTCGGCATGGCGGCTCCACCTTGAACACGGCGTAAAAAATATAGGTTGTGAAGAGGAGAGGAAAAGGGATGTGAGGAAGGTATGGGTGGGGATGAAGCAGGTTGTTAAAAAAACCCCATCCCGAACCGGAGCTGAGGGGTTAGGGAACAATGTCCCCTCCCCCCTCAGCCCCGATCCGGGGTGGTTGGCTTGAGAAGAAGGTCAGCATTCTACCCTGTGAAATTAGAGGCTGACCAGAGAAAGTTGTGGGAGAGGTTGTATGAAAAGCGACGAGGTAGGGGAGAAATCGGGCTATCTGAAGGAAGGAAGAGAGGCTAAGCTGGGGCCGGACGGAGTGCTGGATCCCGTCAGCACGGCGGCCAGGATGGCAAATCGCCGCGCCCCTTACGGGGGGAACTGCCGGATATCCTCCAGCGTCTCAGCTCGGTCGGTATCATGGTTCGCCACAGAGGGAGGAACATGAGAAGAGACCAATGACAAAGGAGAGGGCGCAACGGAGGAACCGCGAGGAGGGACCAAAGGCAAGGAAGAAGGAGCAACAGAGGGGGCGAGCTGGCCCCGCACCCTACGACGGGCCTCACGGAAGTCCAGCAGCCTGAGGGAGTCCCGAAGAGCCAGGACCTCATTCTCAAAACGGAATACGGGCCAAGAACGCGAAGCCGCGCTATGGGAACCTCCACGATTGGCGCAACATTCATGATTCCCACAAGAGGAGCCAAGATACGCCAACGCACATGCCACACAGCGACGATCCTGCCTACAATTGCTGCTCATATGGCCAAGCTGGTGTCAATTAAAACAACGTCTGGGGAGCTCGACATAATGGGAAACAGGGACACGAAGATAACCAGCACGAACAAACTGGAACAGATCCTGACGCTCAAAGGTGACGAGGAGCGTACTCGTAGGACCCTTAGCGGGACCAACAGACTTAGAAAACCCTATAAACGTCCGTAACCCTGTGGGACGAAGGTTTATCCTTTAGTCTCCAAACATCATATTGCAATAATACGTTGGAGCGAATCACTCCCTTATCACAATTAAGGCGAGGGTGGGGCACAACCGAAACCGGGACCTCCGAAAGGGAGGACAAATCCCGCACGGCGCCACACTGCTCTCGCGAAGATA
The DNA here is from genome assembly GCA_963969495.1 of Ceratothoa steindachneri. Lineage (NCBI taxonomy): Eukaryota > Metazoa > Arthropoda > Malacostraca > Isopoda > Cymothoidae > Ceratothoa > Ceratothoa steindachneri. Next base: position 36,988,417 of record OZ018331.1, on the reverse strand, counting down.
CCTCAACCACTAAATCACCACTACCACGGGCCCACATACGGGCGGGCGCACCACAGCGGGACTCAAACTCCTCATTCAAATCAAACAGGTGCAATTTAGAAAGTGGGGACCCGGAACTGGAATTCAGCCCCAGGAAACGAGGATAATCGAAATTAGGATCTATCTCTTCTGCGAAGGGATCTAACAAACGCGGAACAGAGGACTTATTGACAGGCGTAGTACGAGAACCAAAAGTGTCTTCGACTTCTGAGAGAGAATCTTTTTATTATTACCCATATAAAGTAGAGTATAAAAGGGGGTGCAAACTCGCGCAGCGCAGTCACTGTCTACCGTCGAGACAGCTACTCGGAACGCGGCCCAACCAGGAGGGTAAGCACGTCGACCCCTGACCCAACCATCCTTTTAAAAATGGCCGGCCAGCCTCGGAAATTTACCGGTTGGTGAAGCAAAGACCCCTAAGAACGCCAGGATGGCTCAGGCACCCACCAACCAACACAGGCAGGACCAGCTAAAGGGTCGCGCCCCTTGACGGACAGCTCTGATACACCGAGATCGACAAACAAACGTAGATGGAAAGACGATGCAGGGTGAAAGATAATTGGTACAGAAGACGAAGTAGGGATTAGCAGAAGGAGAAAAAGGATGCCAAGCTGGGGCTTACAAAAACATAAACAACTGTTTTTCATGGTGTGTTGTAAACTTTTGCGGGGCAAAAAAAAAAATGTATATATATATATATTATTAAAATCGTTACATTGGTACACTCCAAATTGCCCCTCCTTTTATGTGGGAGAGACCGGGAGGTCATTAAATAAACGTATTTATGAACATAAGGGGGATACTCGTAGAGCAAGCGATGCTTCTAGTATTTTCACCCATGGCAAAAACACCAACCACATAATTGATTTCCAAGGTGCCCAAATAATCGACCAATGTAACGATTTTAATAAAATAAAGATTATCGAATCTAAATTAATCAATGAAATCCTAAACTTTAATCTGTCAGAAGGTCAACACAAATGTAGCCGCTGTTTCGACCTCAGTTTAATAAATATTGTTAATCTCCTAAAACTAACGCCTCCTGATTAACGTCAGTTGCCGGTTTCTGTAGATTCTAGTATTTATGTTTTCTTTGTCAATTTCTCTCAGTTAACGGCTGAAGATGGTATGGAAAACTTCATACCGAAACTAGTTCCGGTTCAATTAATTTTGTGCTGAAAAAGTGGTTTCATTGTACATATATATATATATATATATATATATATATATATATATATATATATATATATATATATATATATATATATATATATATATATATATATAATAAAAAAACTCACAAAGTAGCACGTGAGGAAAGCAATAATATGAAAATTAACCCACAGGAAAATGAAAAGATGAATCCAAGCACTTTCGAACTATATTTGCAAGTTCATTTTCAAGGAATAGCATGGAAATGGGGAAGACAACCTTATGTATACGGAATGCGGTGGTAAACTTATCAACTAACTTCAGCATAGAACACAATGACACTACATTTATCGATATATTTACCAAAGTTACATGTTAAAATTTATATTAAAATGGTCTGCTGAACAAAGTCGCGTGCTCTCACTTATTTTGATAAATGACCTTACGACCTTCAAAACTTTTAATAATTCCAGGACTAACCTTCGGAGGACCTTGTCAATTCTATCATTAGAAAGAGAATGTAAAACAATATAATATTTCAAATTTCGTTAGAATCGGCCGAATAGTTACAATGTTATTACCAAAACAAAACAAAAATCGAAACGGGGACGACCGACAGTGAGATATAGAGTGACACGCGACTAAAAATGGGCACAATATTGGGTACTATTTCAACTATAAGGACCGAATTCCATTCCCTTGCCGCTCCTCTGTAATTTATAAATAGAGTTGTGAATCTTGCGACTCATCTTATATTGGTTCGACCGGTGTCTCGGCAGCTCCCTGCCCCCGAGGATAAAACCTGGTCGTCTCGAGCCTCTTCTGTCACCAGAGTCCTTCTTCCTCCGGTCAAGATACGGGTCTGAAGACTGCACGCACTCATACTACCCGTTTAAACCTAGTGCAGGTTTGATGCCCTCAATATGAGGGCATCCGTCATCATCGACCTCGATGGACTACCCAAAGCAAAAGCAAAGAAAAAAAAAGAAAATAATTAGTTCGACCAATCCCTTATAGCATCGAGCAGCATCGGGGAAAGTCGACCCGCGGGGGGCTGGTTGTAAAGAGAGCTGACCCCTCGCCCATACGAGATGACATCAAGATATGCAAGTTTGAAATGAGACTGGATAACTTTAAAATGCTTAGTCATAGCACCCACCCCAACGAGCTACGAATATTAAAATCACTTTTCATCCTAAAACTTAAATCTAATTTAAATATAAATCAAACTCCATCCAATCTTTATATTGTATCATAAAATTAATGCCATTTTTATCCTTGCATTAAGCAGCTTATCCTAAATTGCACTATTCAATTTTAGTATTTTATGAAAAGAGAAATTTAGTTTTTTAGTCCGATGAGGCTAGGTCCTCAAAACGTCCAAACCCAGATATATATATATATATATATATATATATATATATATATATATATATATATATATATATATATATATATATATATATATATATATATATATATATATATATTGTTAAAGATGCTTTAAGAAAGGCGAAAGCTCACGGCAAAAATTAAAATTAGTTGTAAAAATAAAATGGATCTTCCTCAACTGATCTTTAATATCCAACCAGATACAAAAAAACTGCATTCGCCAGTTGGAACATTCCAAAAGAAAATTGATAAAATCAAAATACAACCTGGTCTTTAACAAAACATGTATAGACGAGAAGCTGCTCCCAACATACACCGATATATATATATATATATATATATATATATATATATATATATATATATATATATATATATATTCCTACCCGGTGATCACAATTTAAAGGTTCATTATCTATGTCACATACAAGTTCTGCGGGTGATAACAACAACCAGCACAGGGCTTTCGCCATATTTTTATTTTCTGCCTTTCAAAACAATTTTGAAGACAAAAGAAAGATGCAGAAACCTTCTTATGCAGACTATTTAACAATATAGTAAAAGAGAAAGAGAAATTGGACGTGAATGAGCAATGAGACAAGAAACAGGAGTTTTTTAGAAGTAAGAGAAAGGAACATTAGAAGAACACTAGGAACAAAAAGAGAAAAGGGCGGCACAATGAAGGCAATCCTTACTGGGAAGACAGAAGTAACGCCAAGGGAAAAAAGTTTGAAATTCCTAGCTGGGACTCGAACCCAATCTGCTGATTTCCTGTCAGATGCTCTACCGTTAAGCTACCAGGCACAGTGATTCTACTTCGCCCAAAGCGTTACCCCATGAAACCCACTATCTCCCTAAGCTAAAAATATATATATGGGCCAAAATTATGGGGCAGGTATGAAAAAGTGACGAATAGGATTGAAACTCATTTATTTCATACTTTGCAAAATACAAATAAACATTTTTGCGTAAATTCTATCAATAATTACTCCTTGATGTGTCCTCCTTTGGGTTTTATAACCACTTTTATGTGTTCTTCCATACTTGAGACTAAGTTGGCACAGGTGGTTGGCTCGATTTTCTGCCATTCTTCAGAATTTTGCTGTTAATTCACTTTTTGAGGAACATTTGTGCACCCTCACTCTTGTGCCCAAGTGTGACCACAAATGTTCAATGAGGTTGAGGTCTGGAGATTGAGGGGGCCATTCCATCAACTTCACCCTTTTCTTTTCAAACCAAACTCTTTGAGACTCTAGATGTGTGGCACGGAGCATTGTGTTGTTGAAAGATTACACTATATGGTAGGTCATCATTGAAAATTCTATCCAAGGAAGGTTGATAAGCTTGGTCTAACATGTTGGTGTAAGTGTTGCAATTCATTCTGCCCTCACAAGTGAACAACATCCCTGGACCTGAAGACGACATGCAGCCCCAAACCATTACACTGCCACCTCAAACTTTGACTGTTGGGAGAACACATCTCGGGTCCTAAGCTCCTCCAACTCTTCGACGAACATAAACAGCTCCAGGGATTCGAAAGATCTGAGGAGAAATACAAATTAAACTGATCATTTTTGGTATCAAATAAAAATGTGTACAAGCGTAATAAATTGGTGGAAACTAATGTGGAGAAGTCCAATCTTAATGCCCTTTGGCCTGAACAATCGCTTCTTCTTGTTCACCTGAGACAACCACGGTTTCTTTCTAGCCTTGCATCCTTTGAGCCCAGCTTCTAGTAACCTTCTTCTCACTGTGCGTCTTGATATATCTTTGTTTGTTGCTACCCGAAACTCAGCAGCTACATCAGACGAGGTATTTTTTACTATTGGCCAGAGATGTCTCTTTTAGACACCTTTTGTGACCTTGACCATCACGGTTTTTAAAAGAATTGATATCATAGTACCTTTTAATGGTTGTTTGGACACCATTTCTCGAGCATTCCAATTTTCTTGCAATTTTGAGTTGTGATAATCCCTTTCTGGACAATGCAATGATTTGAGCTCTTTGAGCTTCAGGAATCCGTTCTTTGGAGATAATTTTAACAAAGAATTACCACTTGTAAGTTAACAATAAGATATTCACTGAAAAAAAATAGGAATAAACGTTAGTATAACACATTGACTGGCAGAAGGTTGCCCCAAACACTTATGCACAATATCCAAAAACGCATTTAAAGCGGTTATAAAAGCAAAAGGACACATCAAATAGAGTGAAGTGGACACGGAACGTACAAAAGTCCTTCTTGCAAAAATATAGGTTTGATTCAGTTTACCTTTGGCATAGAAAACGGGTCTGATGTGACGTCGACTCCCTCTTCTGACCGAGGAGCTCCGACGCCATTTTTGTTTGCTAGGTAAGTTTTTTGATATTTTACGTTTTTGATGTAAGTTTTACGAGTTACATTATAGTCCACAGTGTTCGTGAATATTGCGTGATTCCGCTGGTTATGGTTTCCATGGTGAATATGATCATTGTGAAGGAAAATAAGTGTGATATCATAACGGTGAGTAGCGTGGGGATTTCTGTGTTTACAGTTTACATAAAATGGCATGTAGTACACGGTCCGTACAAAATTTGGAAAGGGT